>VFFE01006074.1:410315-490891 GCA_008921705.1 Burhinus oedicnemus | reverse complement strand
AATTATTTTATGAAAAAAAAAAAAAAAAAGATTAAGGGGTGACTTGAGCACTGCCAATAAACAGATGTGAAAGAAGAAAAATTGGATGTGTAACTGAGTAGTTGGAGAAATTGCAGGATCCAGTCCCAGACACAGCAGCCAGAAGTCTCTGAATATTAAATTGCAGGGTTTGGTTTTTTGGTGTTTGGTTTTTTGTTTTTTTTTTTAATTTTCTTTCCTTAGAAAGTTTGATAAAGCAGTTATATGCCAAAGGATGTGGTAAATCCTCCATCACTTGGCATCTGCACAGAAAGTTTAGTAACCACCAACCCAGTTTTGAAGCTTGTAGCCTTGACAGAAGCAGCAGTGGAGAAGCTGAGCAGCCTGTATTCTGCTGTAGGATAGAGTAAATGATCCAAAAAGAACCTTTCACTCTTATTTAAATAAGTTGGGACAGACTACCTCTGAAAGACAGTGAAAGGCTATTTAGAAATCAGTGACCTCTGCTCCAATAGATGAGTTCAAAGAGGCTGCATTGTCTCCCAACAAGAGCATCCAGCTGACTTGCCCTAAGACTTTGAAAAGCAGCAAGGTGCCAAGTTTACCTACTCATTGTGTGTAAGGCCAACATCAGTCCTGAACTCAGGCAAGTTTGGATTGGCCCCGTTGTGGGTGGGCACATTGAAACCTTTGAGTTTCATTAAATGGTGGAGTGTTTCATTTTGTTTTCTTTTCCACCAGGCTGCCATCCTTAGCAGGACTGTCTGATGTGAAGAATGGGTGTATCCAAGAGCCTGCATAATTCCCTGGTAATTTATGCAGAAGCAAGGGCTGGTTTGTTCATTCCAGTGAGACAAGGGCAGAGCAAAGGTTTGACATGGGATTCCCAGTCAGCCGAATGGGGTTGTCCATGTTGCTTTGCCACACCTATGGTTTGGAGAGGTTGCTCCGCAGATCTCTGCCATTGTAGAAGGAAATTATTTCATGGCAAGATCCCTGACTTTCTGACAGCAGTCCAGAGAAGTCTGTGCTGTGGGAACATGGAAGAGGAGGGAGCAGAAGGCTTTGGTGGTGCAAAGCTGTGACTGATGTAGCTCTGGGTGGCTCCACTGTTTCTTCCACTCTGACGCAAGAGCCTTTTGCTCAGATCCTCAGCCTTATGAGTTTGTGGACCCACGCAGATTTTCCCTTGCCAGTACAGGCTTCTGGATAGCTACTTAATAATGGCTGGGTTTTCTTAGTTATCTTTTGCTGATTTCTTAAAAGTTGTCCATTGAACCTACAGGTCGGTTGAAAACTGCCAGAGTCCTGCAAAGCTCTACTTCATTAAATGCTAGTGTTAAGTGCTATGAAAGTGACCTAAAAAACCCTCCTGCTCTGGAGTTCTGCGCTGGAACTCACCTCTGCTACATGCTTGCTAGCCTATAACTCTTGCCAGTTTTCACTCTTCCTATGCAGTACAGCAGAAGCTAGTTTCCGTAAGCTGGCACCTTCTCTAAATGCCAAGGGTCACATCCTATTATCTTAAGGCTTGATCAAGGGCAAAACTGAAATTACGTTACAACCCAGAAATATGGAGATTATCCATAAAGGTTCCTCTGGTGCACTGAAGACCATGGCTCAGCAGTTCTTAAAAGTTATACTTATTAGGCATAATCAAAACCTATAAATTAATTACTGCCAAAAAATTGACAATCCCAAAGTTAATTTCTGGTAGAAACATTTGTTTCTTATCTAAAAAATAAAAATAAAAATAAAAAGGTAGAGAGTAAAAGAATAATATGAGAAATTGTTTTGGTTTCTGAAAATAAGTTCTTTAACTTGGATTGGGGGAGGGAAAGTGGTGCATTGTTTGCTGAAGAAATGCCAGAAATTTCAATGGAAACAAATTTTTCCACAGGTTGAATATCCTCTGTGCTGAAATTTTTGTTTGTTTGGTTTGGTTTGGCATTTTTTTTGTTTTGGTTTGGTTTTTTGGGTTTTTTATTTTGTTTGGTCAAAACAAATTGGAAAAAAAAGGAACACAAGCAGTTCTGCTGAGGTGTTTCTCTTAGGAAATGTAACTTAGTGATGTCTAAACTTAAATTCACACACCAGTGTTTCTAATAGACCATTCTGTGGATCATTCTGAGGTTTCTCCCTTAATAACAGCAAACCCAATAATTATTATTTGCCTAGAGGACTGTAATTGAGAACAGCACCTTCCATTCTCTTGCTTGTTTTTCCTCTTCCAGATGTGAGATGAAGACCTGATCTGACTGACAGATTAAATGACTTTGATCCATATAATATTCAGATAAAACAATCACATATAATTGAAAATATCTGTTCTAATCAAAAGTCTATGAGAGCAAATTAGTCTTCCCTTCTTCCTGCTTCTTGCTTGGTGAGTTCACTTTCAAGGTATGATAATAAATGTGTCCAAACTCAATCTTTCCTTGTAACCCTTTCCCAGAAAGGAGTCAAGGAAGAGTTGTTCAACCCAGGCAGAACTCCAGGACGTGAAGCATAGTCTAGCCTCAAAAGGTGCTTCTTGACTTCATCCCTTGACTTTCCATTGAGGCCTCAGTGACATCTCCCAGAGGTGAAATACCTCCCTATAAAGACTTACGAACCTTAATAGGAGCTAATTTACTCTGGAACGTACTGATGCATAGAGATATTAACCTCTGACTAGTTGTTTATCTTTCTCCCTTCACCTCCCTATTAATTAATACATTTTCACACTTCTTTTGGAAGATTTGGCTGCATATTATATAATTCACAAATCTTGAGTGCTGAAGACATACTAAGACACATTAGTCTTAGAAGAATCTTGCTTAGTGTCATTGAAATACTATGCTAAAACTTGACAAGTTAAAATGACTTCAGTACTGCTTTAATAGAATACAACAGTCAAGTGATTTACACAGAAATAAGAGTGAAAGGCTAAGCTCCGCTGGGATCTTGAGGAGTAACTGCATTTACAGTATATACGCAGGATATTGTAATGAGTTTCTTATTGAGAATATTAAGGCTGATTCGGCTGGTTCTTGATTTTTTTTTTTCTACAATAGCAAGCACTGATTTAACACCCTGCCTCCAGATATCAAGTTTCATTAAAGTGTTTCTTCTTAAAACTATCCTGGCTAGCATTAGGTACTTAATATTAGTTGACATGAGCATCTAAATAAGGGTACTCATGTGCCTGTGCGAGTCTGGATCTTAGTAGCTTATGCTTATTACCTACCACTACTCTTCTTGTTGTCAATGGCAGATCACGCACTGCGCCCTCTGAGAGCTACATAGAGTCTTGGGTCTTTTTCTGGGAAAGCAAAACAAATCAGTCTATATGCTCCCTCCCAACCTTATAAACTACTACAAGAGACAATTAGACATGCCAAAAAGAGAAAGGTTACAAGGATGATACTTGTGCTTTACCAAGGATACTAATCTTAGTGCTTCAGCTGCCTATTCCCCTGTTGGTGTATGCATTATGAAACGGGAGAGTTACCATAATGCATCTGAAGGAAATTAAGAGATGGCCTTGTAGAGTCACACATGGAGTGCTCAGTTTGTTCTGGCAGGATGACTATTGATGTTTTCACCTATACTATACAAAAGGAAGTGCAGAGATTCTGTCTCAACAGAGAGGTTCCTTCCCCAAAGACACCTAGAGAGAAAGCGGATCCTGGGACATGCAGGTGAAACCAAATTATTTTGAGATGACGCAAACTATTTGCTTATCTGGGAACTGTTGGCCACAATGGAGGGATGGATGGGAACGCCTTGGCTCTCAAGCTCAGGCCCAGAGTGGCAAACCCTTTTTCAGAAGCTGAGTCCAAATTCATTCACAAGAACATCTGCTCTGATCTTCCACATACCTCAGTACTCAAAACAACCATAGGGAGTAAAAGCTTCTCTTATGACAACATTCAAGTCACCTCTGCTTTGGATAGCTTTTGCATGGAGCTCAGAAAGACTGAATGGAAATTTCTCCTGATGAATATGCTGACCTGAGTATTGGAAGATACTATGGTGTTATTAATGTGTAAAGCCAAACCCCACCAATTAGAAATACTACCATAAAGATATGCATAGCCTGCACTGCACTGCGAAGTTGCTTATGCTGATTGCACTGCCGATTGTTCCATTTTTTACAAATTAGGTCAGATGAGAAAACTGTGAGGAAAGAAGTATGTGAGTGGGGAGTAGACTTGTAGGAAAGAAATAAACACCAGCCCACGGAAAGGGGAGGGGGATCTCCTGCTGGCTGTAAGCCCTGCATTTCTATAGGATTCCTCCAGGCCCAAGGACAAGAAAGAGTCAGCCTAGCTTGAAAAACTGGGTGTTAGTGGATACTAGTGACCTAAAGGGGAAAAGACTGTAATGCCTCTCTGGCTTGTGAGTATTCCCCAGGCCACAGCTCCCGCTTTTGTAATTTGCTCTTGTCATTTTTATTTATTGCCAATTGTTCATTTGAATGCATCAGCTGCTGTTAGTGACAAGAGAGCCGTGCGGTGAGAATGCTGGATGTGCACAATGGAAATATGTTTTACCCATTAGTGTCAGAGCAAACCGATGAAGGAAACATTTGTACTAATTTTGAATGGGTGTTTATGCTCTTAAAAGCGACTCTGTTAAAATGACATGAAGGGGATGCAGGCAGGCACAAGCCCCTAGCTCTTCTGTCTTCATGATGTTAGAGGAAATTTGTTCCATTTACAAGTCAGAGTATGAGTGCTTATAGCCTTTGCAGAGAGCTGTGCTTTGGGAGGCATAGATCGAGCTAAGTCTGGTCTGACTCAAGTGTCATTGGCAGGGATCGGTGCAGCCCAAAACTGTGTATTCAGATACATGCCAAACTTTGGAGCAGGATAGATCTCCTCTGCTAGTCTCATATCCCCTGGGGCACCCAGGGAAGATGAATATTCCATGTGATCTAAAAGAAAAACTCATCCCTTTCACAGCACTTGTCTTTCTAAATGAAAATATTAACATATTCTCTTGTCTTAGTTGCTTGTATGATCCTCCCTAAATACTGATTAACCAATACCCTCGGTCTTCTCTCCTAGCCTTCTTGCATCATTCCTACTTCCTTTGCCTCCTGGTGAGAGAAAGAAATGACCCACCTCAGTGAATCAGCTGATTCTTTGAGAGGATGGACGGCTGGACATCTCCCTGCAGGGAAGCTGCTGCAGGCAGCCAGTAACAGCATTGTGTGGGTGCTCAGAACAGACACGACTCTGAACGCAGGCGGGGACTGGGCATCTTCAGTGCTGGCAAAATGCTGCCCCAGTTCTAAAAGCAAAGACTGTGCAACTGAAAACAACACTGAGGTGTCCCAAGTAGGACATGCTGTAGGATCACAACCTGTCACTTGCGCTTTCTGAACTCCACTGTCTTTGATTAGACAATATATAGATTTGCTTTTGTTTAAATTGCCAATGTTACAAGAGCTCCTAGTACGTATACTCATACTGTGTTAATTATAGTTTCACTGCCATCACTGTATTCTACACCCAACTGTCATCTCTTGCCTCTTTTTCATCAACAAGTGCTTTCAAGGGAGTTTTGTCTAGGAGATGACAGCATCAACCCAGGAAAGGGGCACCTGATAATGATATTGCTGCAGCTGAGCCATCGTTTTCCCCCTCTGCTCTGCTCATTCCAGCTACAAGCTTCAAGCTCTTGTCATCCTCAGCATAGACCTGCACACATCTCCACCCCTCTTCTTGCCTGCTGAAGGGCTGTAGTGTAAGTGAGGTGTACTGTGGTGATGTGAGCCAATTCAAGTTATATCTGCCCCTCCTTTGTACTGATGGTGGGTAGCCTGTCCCAGGCAGCCTTCCCATTCATATTTTATTCAAAGCAAAACACTGAAGAGAAGAAGAGGTTAAATTAATAAATAGTCTAATTTCTCAGAATTCTGGCACCTTAGAATGTCCCCATGCTACCTTGGGGGTTGCTGCAGTTCCTCCCTCTGGGGAAATCTCTGAAGCCCTCTGTCTCCACACCATGCTCCACTGCTTGCTGCCCTGTAGAGCAGGAGATAATCAGCATCTTATCAGACCAAGCCAGAAACAAGACTGTGCAGAATAGTAGTTAGGCTGTGGCTGGGGAAGAAGCCACTGGGAAATTAGCATTTCTAAAGCCGTAAAATACCACAGTGGTGTTTCTCTCCAAAAGTCCCTGCTGGACATAAGGAACTATATAGACCAGACCAGTGTAAGTGCAGCCCACTGGCAGCCCCCTTGGAGCTCATCACGTGCAGCAGTGATGAAACAATTCTTATTTATAAATCATTCTGGGGCAACTTCCCGTTGGCCATACGTGGTATTTCACCCAGCTGCTCAAGTCTCCAGGGGTGGCTTGCAGCCACAGGCAGCACAGCAAGTGAGTTGGATAAGATGTGTTATTTTTCTCTTTAGCATTACCAATTTTTTATTCTTTACAGTATAGCCCCATTAAGCTGTTGAGTGCTTTCCTGACCACAATTGACTTAGGATAATCCTGGTCTAGCAGAAAAGGCATGATGAGATTTAGCAGCTGGAAATAAATTTGACACAAATTTAGTCTAGAAATAAATTTCAGATTACTACTTTTTTAAACAATGGAAGGTGATTAATCATTATAACAAATTCCCTGGGCTTGTGTTGGGATTTCCCAAACTTGGAATCTTTTATGAATGTCTTCTTAAAACCTCTGCCTTAGTTTCAATAGAACTTACTAGCTGGATGCTAAAAGCTTCATTTGAATTCTTTGGCCTGTATACACAGAAGTTCGGATGAGAGCTCATAGGCGCCCTTCTGATTTTAAAATCCACAATTATTCAGTTGATACAAGCCCTTGTTGACTTCAGCTTATGCCTACTTACTTATGTTTTCACTGCCAGTATGAAATCTCTATCTATGCTGAGTATGAAGCCTGTTGTTATTTATTTATGAACTCCCCATGTACCTTCTAGATTAATATCTGTGGGTGAGTATAACTCTAAAGCTATTGCCAGTGTTGTCCTTGATATATTCTGTTTGGATATCTGAATGTTTTCTCAAACTGAACAAGGTAAATAGAACAAGTTGGAGCAAGTCTCCTATGTCTTATCTCTGTCTCTGGCTTTTCTAGAAGGGTGGATTGTACTTGCAGTAAGAAAAAGTTCAGACATGTTGCAGTCAGAAATGAAGGGTCAGAGTCTTTCCCCAAGTCTAATTCAGGCAAAGGTGACTGGTTTTGCCTTCATACATATCCTCATCTGTAATAAGGGTAGTCTTTAGGGTTGTGCTTTGCATAGTTTACTTAGCTGCTCCTGAACAGGTCCACGGGTGGTCCAAAGCAGGAAGGAATTCGATACAAAAAAAAGGCTCTGTGATGCCTTCTTCCTGTTCCAAGCACAGCTAAGCAACTTCACGCTCTGAGAATAAAATGGGAAACAGAGCTGTCAGGGACCTAAAGAAGCTATACAGTGTATCTCGCTGGCCCATGGCCAGATTTCCTCTCCCTAACCTGCTCCTGACAGATAACATCCTAATATTCACCTTCCTCCTCAACAGCATCTTCCCAGAGCTCCTGGGACATTTTTTTCTTAATGTCTAACCTGAGTTGGAGCACTGGACCAGGCTGCCCAGGGAGGTTGTGGAGTGCCCTTCTCTGGAGATTTTCAAGACCCGCCTGGATGCAGTCCTGAGTAATGTGCTGTAGGCATTCCTGCGTCAGCAGGGGAGTTGGACTAGGTGATCTCTAGAGGTCCCTTCCAACTCTGAAAATTCTGTGATTCCATGATGATGCTTCCAGGGACCTGTGGAAAAGTCTTTTTACTTCCTCTTTGCAGCAATTTTTTATGACAACCCACAGTCCTTTCTCTTCTCTAAACTAAGTGCAATCAGTGCTTTCAAAGGTCTTGTTTTCTAGACTTTCAGATATCTTTGGGGGACAATCCAAATCTTGCTATCTATTTGAAGACTCCACCTTGTCACTGTTGCATGAGTAAGCTTACGCTTATGATCAGGGGAGAAGCCTATAGGTAGGGATGCTAGTGATGCTAAAAGAGTAGCTCTGGTGGCAGTGCAGCCTCCAAAGCTTCACTGCATGTCTAGGGCAAGATGCTGGCCAGGAACCTGGGCAAGGCATGCCTGTAAAACCCAGTGTGCCATCTACATTTCCTGCACTCTCAGAGCCTTCTCCCAGAAAGAGCTGCACTTTGTTTTCTGATTCTCTAAAGCACAGACAGGGGCTCAGCTCTCTGTGGGGAGCCCCTGTGGGGAGAGCTGAATGGGCTTTGGAGGCATCAGTGCCTGTGCATCTGCTTGGAGGCTGTGAAAGTGTGCTCTCTGAAGGACTGCCTCCCTCTGCATCTGGAGGGCAAACACGTGGCTAGATCTGCCGGGGCAGGGTGTCCGTAGCTGGCAGAGGGCGTGCTCACACATTTCCTGTGCTTTGCTGAGCCTTGGAATAAAGCAGCCACCCTGGCCTTCCCATCTTGCTTCCAAGCAGCTGATCCCAGCACTGAGGGGATCAGCTTGGTAGGGGCTTTTCACATGGCTGGTGCCAGATTATGCTGTAAGGATCATGGGTGAATGGGACGCTTACGGACATCACCCGTGATGGACACATCTCTGCAGGGCTAGGGTCTAGTTACCATTCCCCACAGCCAGGATCATTCAAGAAAGGACCAGAAATGGAAGGATTTACACTGGGAATGGAAAAAGGTATTTTCCAAAACCTGTCTGATCTGTCCTGCTCCCAAGAGTCATACCCACCCCTGCCCTCTCCCACTCCTGCGGCCTTGTTGTGTCACTGAGGCTGCCCGTTGCTCTGCCACCTCTCCTCTGAGCATCGTAACTGCTCCCCTTATGGGAGCAATAACCTCCTCGCAGCCTTTTGCTTTTTCCTCATGGTGCAGTGCACACCTATGTGTTGTTGTGAGGACAAGGATACTCTTCTACACATGGCCCTATAAAACACCTTGGTAGCCTGTAGCCATTGCACTATCTCATTAAAATAAATAATTAAAGCAAACAATCCTCCCTGTATTATCTGCTGGAGAGAAAAGGCTGCAGCTGAGTTTCTGTTGGGGGATTATTGAAATAAAGGAGCCTGAGAATCGATTTATTTCCTTAAAGCCAAGACCATGCTAGTTGTTAACTCAATATAGGAGTTTAAGGCATTAAATATGTCTCTCTAAGCACTTTGCAGTTCTTCATTTCCTTACCACAGGGAATCACTTTTCAGTATCAAGTCTAAATAGCTCGTCTTCTCTGGAAAAACACTCGAGTGCATCTTCCCGATTTTAATAAAGTTTGGGTTAGAGAAGGGAAGTGAGCAGCTTGTTAAACAATGCATGAAAATATAAAAGTTGCCACTTGAGCCTTGGGACTGACGTCACGTCATAAATCCGTTGACACAGCTCTGCTCACCAATTGAAATGGGGCAGGCTGGGATTTTTGAGAAGGGATTTTTCCAGTAGATTAATTATTAGTTTAGATGTAGTCCATGCTGTGATTATCCTTTAGGGATATGTTTACTTGCATTAAAAAAAAAACCCAACCTTCGTTGCTTTTACATTCTGAAGAAGGAATCAGGAAAAGGGGGTTGGTGATTGTATTTGTCTGCTTAATTAAGAGTTAGAAAATTTCATCTTTGTAATCTAGGATCTTTTTCAAAGAGCAGGCTTGTGTGTGTGTGTGTGTGAAATTTGTAGTGGAAAGCCTTCTGCCTGCAGATGTCCCTAACCAGCACTGTTCAGTTCAGCAGCTGGCTTATCCAGACTGCCAGATCGAATCTCACTATTGGTGCAGTGAAGTCACGAGGGTTTGGGATCAATAGAGACTGAAGAGCAGGATGAAAGACAACAGCAGCAGTCTCAGCAGGACACAGGAATGGGATGTGGGGATCTCTGGCTGTGCAGGTCAGCACTGCAGAGTTGCTCTGAGTTGGTGGTGCCAGCGGTGACTGAAGTGTACCATAAGTAGTGGTGGATGCTCTGGTCATCTTTGAGGTTCTCCCACAGAACTGGGGCTACACTGGTGCAGCTTATGGAGGAGTCTGGAAGACACCAGAGAGATTGTGAAGGCAGCATGCTGTTTTAGCATCCCCATTACTGATCTTGGCTTCTCAGAACCGGGCCTTCAACTTTACAAACGATAAATACTCATAATTACTGTGCAAAACTAAAAATAGCCTAGTATAAAACTAAAGGTGTAGGACCCTAAATCCTTTCATTGCATACTGTTCAGCTCCTTATTTCTGGGTGATCACAATGTCACAAAAGTCCTAATATCATAATAGGTCACAGCCAGTTCTTAAAATGCTGACAAAGTGATTTGACCCATAAGCAGTCTGAACTTTTCTGATCACAGTGGTTCGTTTGTGTTTTTCCCGACTGTCCTTTTTCCAAGACTCATTGTTTGTGTTCATAAGACATGAAGGTGTTCTTGGGAAAAGTTTACTGCTGTTTCCTTTGGCATTGCGAGCTCTGGTAGTGTGGTACTGGCTACCTGAGAGAGACTTTCTCTGTGTTGTAGAAAGACAACGAGTGTTTACAGTGAAAGCTGCTGAATCGCACGGTGAGATGTAATCTCTCAAAACATGGAAAAATCAGACAGACACAGTACTGCTATTGGTTTTCTGATGTATGTTGTATTTGAGAGAGAAATAGCAGGAGGATTTGTGTCATGCTGTAGCCTATCTAGCCTAATGTATTCAAATCAATTCTTGATATTTGTTCTGGAACAGTAACCTCTTGTGAAATACGCTGGTGGTTTTGCTATGAGAACAACCAAAGAAATGCCATGTGGTGGGTTTTTTTTATTTGCAGGATTTACAGATTAGATGTTCCAATGATCTTTTAAATGCTGATGAATTTTGGACAATTGCTTCCTAGGAATTTGCCAGAGAATTTAATTGTTTGGAGGCTGAGTGGAGGGGATGAAGGGTAAAGGCTGAGTTTTCTAAAAGAACATTTTCCCTAAAGGACAACTGCAGCTACCTATGCTGTAGAGCTGATTGATATGTACCATTTAAATAAAAAAGTGACATGCAGAAAATGTCCAGGATCTGCAGCACTCATTTTATCAAGGATGGAAAAAGCAGCCTTTAAAGTTTGCAGCCTTTTCTATCACAGAGAATGGTGATAGTACAAAAAACTCCATAACTAATATTTCTAGAAAGCAGGAGCATGTTACGAACAGAGCATGGGATACAATAGGGTGCATGGTAGTTTAGCCAAGCAGTCCCAGGTGGGAATATGCTGGGGGAAGAAGGAGCTGAAACTTTATGCCACTCCTTCTTGTGGTCTGTGTGTTGGTCCCACAAGCTGACTACTGTCCTACTGAGATCAGTGGTCCTCAGTCTTTGGTGACCTACAGAGAGTAACACTGAGCAAGTAACATGCTGTAGGTCACACCCTACATTGTTCTTTTTGTCAGATGGCACAGGAATAGTGGTGGCATCAGCTGCGCCAGAAAGTCCCATGGAGGTTTTGAATGAGCCAGGGACTCTTTTCCACTGGTCAGATGAATGTTTTGTCCCTCAGTGTTGGAGTGAATCTGGGATGAAGGAGGGATTTGTATGTTACCTAGCAGAGAACAGGAGCGCAAAGGTGAAGCTCAATGATCTGAGCAGGGCTTTAGAAGAGAGTGAAAATGAGGAGAGGAAGAATAGAACGAAAGTGATGCATGGGAATTTGAGGCTTATGTGGAGAAATGTGGCTGGGAGAAAACACCTTTACTGGCCATGAAAATCTTGAGAGCCATGCATGATGGCAGGGAATCAGTAACCACTCGCAGGGATTCACTGCCTCAGCCTCTGCCTTAGAAAAAAATGCAAACAATTGAGTGCAAATGTCGGGAAAGTAACATGAAATTCTAACAGTAAAAGGCTGGAGTGCCTCTGGCAGACTTTGGAGGAAGACATTTGTGTCCATATCGCCTGGTCAGAGGGATGGGACACGGTCAGGTAGCGAGAGAGAGGGACACCTTTATGGCTGGAGTACTGGCTATAAACAAGTAGGAACTGAGCACTACACTTAATGTTGTGGTAGACCTTCTGTAAGACAAGCACAGCATCTATTTTGCAAGGTGCTTTGAGGTTATACACAGGACTATATGACCTATTAAGTCTAATAACACACACTACTTTTCCTGAGCAGGAAGAATACCTGTTGTATTTTTCAGTGCAGGCACTGATGAGGTTCATTGTTCTGCAGGTTTTGGGGCAGATCCTCAGATAATGTACGTCTCTGGACCTCAGTCTCAGAAAGGAGTTTTTTCTAGCAGATAATCTTCCCACTGTGTAGTCCGCAGCAGTCAGCAGGGAAGGAAACTCAGCATCACAGCATGTTCCGTGCATTCGCTGGAGCTAAACAGGAAGGCATTTCAATGGGACTTACGTGGCTCTACACAACCGGTGGATCTGGCCTCTCTCTAATGAAACCACCGTATTAAAACCAGCAACAGGCTCTAGATTTTCATCAGCAGGGAAGAGGAATTATAATCAACTCACCTGCATTCCTCTCAGCAGGCTCCTTTGAGGATGGCCTCAGAGATTTAATGGAGGGAGGCGAAAAAGGGCTTGACAGTGGAGATGCAGTGTAAAGGGACACGTACAATGGTCTCTGCCTGTGACAAGGAAATGCTATCCCTGGCCTAGAGGCTCTGTCTTTCCTTTCTTTCTTTCCTGTGACCTGTAGGAATCACCTGTGGTTTCAATAATGGCCCTTCAGAGCTTCAAGGGGCTCCAGGGGGTGGCCAGGCACTGCACTGCCGTGGAGGAGTAGGCTCAGACACATTGCGCGTCTGCCAGGCATGTTCCGGTCCCTGGAGGGAACAGGCTGTTCCCTGATAAAGGCTGGGCTGGTGACACCAGGCCGTGACCATGAGCGTCGCTGGCGGGGCTGCGGGCATGCAGCATGTTCTGGCAGATGGTGGGTGGGAATGGCTGCAAAAGGGAGGGAAGCCACTAATGAGAGGAGGGACAGCAGGTGGGGAGCTGGACAACATCCTTTGCCGTGGCAGGCCTGATAAGGTGGGCGTTTACTTCTGTGGGAAGGAACAGCTTTGCAAATAAAAGATGAACTGCTAAGTGATCTTACGGTAACAGTCCTGAGCCGTTGCTAATTTAGCCACCCAGCCTAAAACCAGGCAGGGAGGGAAAAGGCATTGTATTCCAGTCCCAAACACTCCTGGCTGACGTCAGTGTGTGATCCCCGTGTCTCCATAGAGCTCAATGCTCGATCCTCACATCTCCACAGAGCTCAGTGCACCCACCATGTTATCACTGTTTTGCACCTTCAGGAGGCTCAGGCTGGTCCATCTTGCTGGAGACTCTGACAAAGGGCTGTGAGGCTTGAAAGCATGGTGGATTTTTTCTGAGCTATGTCAGTTGGTCTCAATAAAGACATTGCCTCTCATTCCAAATCTTGCTTCACTGGGTGGACACACAGAGGAGAAAAGGCTGAAGGAGAAGGAGGAGAAACTGTTTTTTATTGACTGTTAGCTGTGTATGGGACCTTTAAGCATCTCCAGGGCATGGGAGCCAATCTTGTGTTGCAGATGTTGACCAGCGAATTTCTGTCAATAGACTGGGGCAGATGTTTGTACTTCCCCTTGATCTGACACAAAGAGGGCCAAATCCCACAGCTATTTAATTATGTTAAATTGTGTTAATATTCCCTTACACACATGGCTAGATCCAGCATGGCTGTCATCAACTGCATCAATGAAAGGTTCCTCTATATTCGCAATCATGAGGCTCTTGCCTCCAAGGACTGCGTAAATCCTAGCTGTGAACACTGCTGACCACCAGGTCCAAACTGTTACACATCTCTCTTTGGAGTGTTGGGAAACAACAACAGTGTCTGGATGAGCAGACCTAAGAGACCATTCAGGGAGAAGATTCTGTGAAGTCTCCTCATGGTTATTCCAACTTCCATCTGAAGACACCAATATGGACTTCAGAAAAGAGGATCCCAACACCGTCAACATCAACAGTGGGCAAATCTCAGCACAGGCCAGGAAACTAGTTGCAGACTCAACAATTACACCTAAAATTCTCTGCAGTTGCAGGAATGGGTGGTGATCTTCGCCATCATTCCCTCTCTCTGCTGGTGGCATGGTGCACTCTGTGTCTTTTGGCCTTTAATTAGAGGTCTTGCAGTTTGTTAGAGGGTACTAGGAAATGTCTGTCCACAGTGCATGGTCATAGGATATTCCTAGAGTAAACTTCCTCCTTGGGTTGTCTGTATTTGGTAATAGCTGTGATGACTGAAGCACCCCTATCTCTTCTTGAGTTCCTTGTTTCTGAACTATCAAAACCACCAGTACCTGGGAAGCTTCGCTGGCTTTCTCCTGAGGTCCTTTCTTCTTCTTGCTTCAGGCTGTGCTTGATTTGGAAGACACCCCTGGAAATCACAGGGCTTCTGGTCCAGTGAAGGAGATGGACCTCCTCTTTCCCACCTGAAGTCTGCCCATTCCTAAACCCCAATACTCCAGTCCATCACTTGAATTTTGATGGGCAAGATCTCATCAGCTGGGGAATTCCCTGGGGATTTTTTTTTTCCCCAGCATGAGCAGAGACTCAGTGCTCTCAGTGAGCAGTGTGGTGAGCGCTGGTTGTAAACCACAAGGGTTAAGCGGCATGTCAGATCACGGGTGGTGAGAAGCTGTGGCATGTGTGTGGTCTCCCCAGTTCACACTCAAGTGTTTTTCCAGAAAAAACACAACAAACCAACACAAAAAACTTCTTGTAAATCTTGAATTCCAGGTAAAGGCTTGACCTACACCTCATGTGAAATCACAGTGGTGCTCAGAGGCAGTTCCTTTCACATCCCTGGGATTTTGTATATTCTGAATGCAAAATAACCTGGGGCCGCCTGAGGATTTTTTTAAACTAAACATCCCACAAGTGTGAGCAAGTGCATTCTGACAATAGCCTAAACCAACAACATAGCTCAAGGCAGAGAGAGGGAAAGCCCCTTAGGGGAGAGTGACATCTACAGCCTTGTTTATAGGATATAATCCCCTACTGCCTTAAGACTGGCCTGAGTTGAAAACTCTAGTCCAGAATTGGACTTTGCAGAATTTTTAATGGATGTTAACATGACTTGGATCACAGACTTGCTCCTCAGCTCCAACTAGAAGAGTAGCCACATTTTCTGCTAGGTGTTGCGCAAACATATAGGAAGAGTCAGGCCCTGTTCCAAAGACCTTGCAGTGAGAGTAGACACACAGGAGAAGGGAAGTCGTCTTAGCCCCAGTATTTGCAAAGGGAACTGGGAAAGGCTAAGTGACTTGCCCGAGGTCATGCAGGGATGTTTTGGCACGTCAGCAAACTGAACCCAGCCCTCTTATGTCCCAGTCTAACACTTTAAGCACAAAAACATCGTTTTTCCAGAAGGAGCAGCTGTCATATTAAAAAGCAAAGGTTTTTTTGTTTTGTTTTTATTCTCTTTTTCCCCTTTTCTTCCCATATTTGATGTACAGGAAAGAACAAATTAGCTCATTTAAAAACAACTGGAATTTTCACCCCAACTTGAGCATATTTTTCCAGATTCAAAGCCATTTGCTCAATATTTTAGTTTCTTAATCTTATTTTCTATGAACATGAGACTCTCTTCCTCCCAGAACCGCCTATGCCTACAAGGGCCAAACCACCACTTGAAAGGCTATTCCTGAAGTATCTGGGGCACATCCAGAGCTGGGGAACACTGAAAAACTTGCAGACAGCCTTGGCCTCTCACCCTTTGTTGGCATATCAAGGCAATCTGCAGAAAACACATTCCAGAAAAAAGGTTTAGATTGCAGATGGGTGATAGAGAGACCTTTGAATAACCTCAGGACTTCAGTGGCTTCAAGAAAATGGAACCTGACTCCAAACCCATTTCTGGTGTGGGGTTTGGTTTGGCAAAAACAAAGTCTGATTGATGAGGTTTGGCCAAACCGAGCCTCCAGTTTTGTAGCCAATCTCTGCTTCAAGAGATCATCAGTTCTTGGGTGTGCTTCCACACATTTGAATTTCCTCACTGCTTGGAGCCTCCAGGAAAAACAGAAATAGCCAGCAGGTCCTTCTGTGAGCAAGCAGAGTCAAAATACAAAGTCAAGAGCAGTGTGGTCTTTTCTAGTTGTGTGCAGCCATGGTATCAGATTGATGAATGCTGTACTAAACAGAGTGCTTGCACTTACTTACTAGCACAGAAACAGACAGCAGTGAAAGTCATCTTTAGTCTTTCGCTGTCCTTCATCCTGGACTTCCTAAGACACTCTTTTCTTTTGGGAGGCATGCAATTGTTGAGCAGGATTGTGCAAGAACTGTGTTGTGACTTCCTTGGAGAGGTATGCTCTGGACCTGTTCACCAAGGACACACATGAGATCCCAGATCCATGCTGACAGGCCTCTGCAGTTTCAGTTTCTGGCCTATTTGCTCTGTGCCTCTGTGCTGGGATTGGTAACCAAGGCATCAGTTGTGCTGACAAGCTGTTGTCAATGAAGAAAACACATGGCTTTTTCTGGCCCACATGAAGAATGTGTTGGTTGTAACCCACATGAGTCATTGTTCTGGATACAATCTTCACCCTTCAGACAACTCGTGCTAAAAAAACGAAATAGCTGGAATTGTAAAAATGGCTCTGTAAAGCCCCAGATCTGATGTGAGGAGTGCTTCTCCTGGAGTCAACATAGCCAAGGAGGGCCGTGAGAAGAGTTTTCAAATGTTGCAGCCAGCAGGAGAGAGTGGAAGGATCAAGGTGTCATAGTTTTGCAGAAGCTTCCTGCAGGGTCCTTGCTGTCCCACTGGTGGGGCACAGAAGTATCTTTATGCCTTTAGAGTCTGAGCAGTCTCCAGCAATTCCTCTGCTTTAGAGCCCTTAACAGGTACTGATGATCTGCATCTCAACTTACCCTGCTTTTTTTTATCTGAGGTCCATTCGTCGAGGCTCTCAGTAACCTGTCAGAAGCCTTCAGAATTCCTCTGACTTGAAATGTGCATTTTTTCAGAATCCTACCTTGCTACTGAAGTTACAAGTCTATTTTTTACCTTTCTGTTGATAATCGCAAAGAAACAGACTCATTGAAATCTGTTGAGCACAAAGTTTCAGAACTGAACATTGCTCTTTACTTTCAAGCACCACCAAATGTTTAACTTTTCTATGATAATGAACCTCCTGAACAGTGTATTTCCTGGCAGTTCCCGACCCCATTGGAGGTCTTCCTCTGCTTACTTGTCTCTTGTTAGTCTGCTGCGGTTTCTTTTCTGGACTTCACTTGTCTCACAGCTAATCCAGGTTCTCCACGACAAAATAACCCTGTCTACCACTTCTTCCCTCTGACACAGCTCTCAGTGAAGTTTCTTCTTCCCTTCCTGCCATGTGCACCTTTCCTATAACCTGGCACATCCTGCACTCTTTCCATTGCTCCAAACCCTTCTTCTGCAAGTAAGTAAAAAACCAGGCTTTTCTGGTTGTAATCACCTCCTTAGCATGTTCATTGTCATTAAATTTAAATGGTCCTCGTTTTTCCCAGGCTGATGGATGCTTCTTGGCCAAGGTTAATAAACACCGACAAAGAAACATTCACAGCACAGCAGTAACAATTTGGTAGTAACTTCACAAACACAACCGGAACCCATGAGCATGGATTGGTTTCCTGGAGGACCATAGCCCAGCATGAGGACTATCCCATATGCATGTGCAGAAGGCTGTACACTGAGCCAACCCATGTTCCAGCCATAGTTAGGTGCTTCAGGCATTTGGACAATTTGATTTTGGACTCTCCCTGCCCTGTGCTGGGTAACTGGATCTCCTACTCCAGTCATCTCCCTCACAGCATGTTCACTTCAGCCCTGTCCTCCCAGCTCCTGCCTTACCTTCACAACCCTTCCCTTGCCTGTTAGTTGATCATTACCCACCTCACTCCCTGCCTCTCTCTGGAGGATCATTGCTCACTGTGCTAAAGTGGGAACCTCTTTCTCCCTCATTCATGGCTATTTTTCATTTGCTTAGACAGAGTCTCCACAAGAGCAGGGCCCGTTTCCACCTTTGGTTTTGAACACTACCTTGAAAAATGTGTTTGGTTTTTTTTTTCATTGCCTGCACATAAGCCTTATAATAAACACGCAAGTGAGGACTGAAAATCACTTTAAAAAAAAACCAAACACATAAAAAGAGAAAGGATCAGTGGATTCCCAAATTCCAATGAGATAAGCAGACTCTGCTTTAAACAGAGACAATACCCTATGTTAGCTGCAGCCCTGGAAGTAGCAGCCCAGGTCCAAACACGGGCTTCACAGGTGTCTGCTTCTTTTGTCAGACTCTGTTCTTTCCCTCTGCCTAAGTTTTAAAGCTTTCAGAAGAAGATTGTTTGAGGTTTTCCTCTTGCCAACCCGTCTGCAGCCAGAAAGTCAGTGGGAGACAGAGAGACCCATAAAAGGTAATAGCTAAATAAGTAACATGCAGAAATACCTCACACTCACCTCTGTATTGGCAAGGGAAGATGCAGCTGACACGGATTAGCTGAGCATGAGTTTAGAGAGGGGCTGGATGCAAAGGCCTCTAGACCTCTTTTAACCCTACAAGCTTTGGAGGTAATTAACAAAAACCAAAGCTAACTCAGGTGATCTGTCCCTTTGTGTTTTCTCAACTCTTTCATGTGAGGACCTGTTGCTGTTGGTTTTTTCTGCCTCCAGGAGAAAATTTCTAAATGATAACTAATAATACTGTGAAGATCTTGTTGCCTCTTGGGCTCTTGTAATAGCTTCACCGGGCTTCTCTCTACAACATTATGTCAGTCACTGCAGTGTGCAGGAAACAGAAAAAAAGATATCTTTATTTCCGCATAGTCTCTGCCTTTGGGCTATGTGAAACTGAAGTCACACGAACCTGTAGAGCAAGAAAGGGATTGGGTGGAAAACACCCCCTGCTCTCTTCTCTTCCGCCTTGCAGCAGAGGGAGAAAAAGTTTTGTTTCCATGTGGAAGATTTTTCAGATGTTTCTTCCTCAGGAGTGAACTGGGGCTTAAGACAAGCTTAGTTCACTTCCCCAGATCAGCTGCAATTCTCTCGTGCACCTTTGTCCACTTGAGCCTGGGGTAACTTGGCTCTTCCCTCTTCTGTCATGTGCATAGCTCAGGCCCTGTCATCTCTAGGCAGAATGGGATAATTTAAGTTATTAAATTTATGCACTCCAGGATTCAGCAAATTCCTCTGTCTTCTCCAATTCCTGTACATCTTCCAGAACCAAGTCCTGCTATAACCCTTCCTACCCTTCCTAGTAACCTGGGCTGCACCTGCTAGAGGCAGAGACCTTGAGTCCATAAAATCCCTCTCT
Source organism: Burhinus oedicnemus (assembly GCA_008921705.1). NCBI lineage: Eukaryota > Metazoa > Chordata > Aves > Charadriiformes > Burhinidae > Burhinus > Burhinus oedicnemus. The sequence continues at coordinate 471,620 of VFFE01006074.1, read as the reverse complement.
ATATGCAGACAGCTCTGCTTGAATGGTTATCTTTATTGCAGGCAATGGATGAAGAATAAAGTGTTGTTCTCTCTGCTCTGCTGAATGTAGGAGTCTTTCTGTCGTCTTGCCAAGCCTGGAGAAAAAAAAGCAAACTAACTTTGGCAGCTCAAGGGGACAAATTATGTTTAGCTGGAAATTTTGGATTCCCTGGGGCAAATGATCCCTTCTTTGTCATTTCACCCAGCTTTAAAATGGGAATAACACACTTTATCTATGTAGAATGGGGATATATGATTCCGCAGCAGAGAGGAGGAGTTTGTGCCTGCCAACTATATAGACATGTAGATTCAAAACTATTCCCAGATACTCTGAGGAACCTTTTTGAGGATATACCACTGGACATATCATGGACTAGTCAAACTTGTCAAGATTCTGGTTTTGGAAAGGTGGCGCCCTCTTCAGTAGCCACCCATGCTGTAGGCTTATGAAGTTTCTGAAATAGTCAATGATTCAGGTGTCCTAATGAGGACATTGCATCTGTGACATTCACAGAGAGTTAAAACTGCTGAGTCTTTCACATTGAGAAGCCTCCCAGGGTCCCAGCTGGGCCATACAGAAGAAAAGCATGTAGCTTTTACAGTCTAAAACTCTAGACTTTACATTTTGTATGCTTTAGAAAAATTATAAGGCAGCCACAGCCCCATACTGCAGCATACATAACATGTATGATGTGCTGGAAAAAAAATTCTTTTCTAAAGTTAGTGTTGTACAGGGAGGTTTACCCCTTCCCTTGAATCATCCAGCCACTCTTAAAGCAAAGCTATTGAGAGAGATGGGCTGTCAGAATTCCCTGGTGTAGCAATTTCTCTGTCTGTCTTGGAGTGGAGGAACCTGAAGCATCAAAGTGTCCGTCTTAATAAATTCCAGGAGGGTTTAGAGCATAAGTTGAATTCTGAAAAGCAATGACATGATTAGCAAGCTTCCAAGAATTATCTCATAATAATTCCCACACACATGCAGACTGCTCTCTGATTACATGAGTAAATAGCATAAATTAAAACCATCTTTTCCCAATATGTCTAGTCATATTGGTTCTCTCAATCTGTGAGGGGTAGTCACCCATTAGTCCAGCCAAACTGCAGCTCGAAAGAATTGCTCTCAGCCTTGTTTGCTCTTTCTATGTGTTGATAAATGGATTAGTGTCACTGTAGTTAGTTATGTTCCCCTCTTTTGCCCTATTAAAACTGTGTTGTTTGAGCTGATGTCTACTAACAGGGAATGGAAACAGCAACAAAGCGAAAGCTACCTCATCATTGACCAGCACTTGTGTTAAGCGAGCCGTGTGACTTTGTGGTGTAGCATCGCTGAAGGTTAGCATTGACACTGCACTTGTTCTTGCTTCTTCCCACATTCAAATCTGGACTTTGGTGTCTAGCGGCAAGGATACCTCCTTGACCATTCTCGTGGGACATGTTAGCCCACTGGAGGGGAGGATTTCTGGGGAAAGTGACACTCTTGCTAGCAGACCCATGAAGGATATGAAGGATTGATCCATCCTCCCTGTGAAAATAGGAGTTGTCTGTGATACGTGTGTTTTGTGGAGAAACAGACCAACCTGAGCCTATTAGCTGTCTACTTTTTGTTTGTGTAGGTAATGGGACTAGCCCCACAGCTACAATAACACTATCATTAATGAAATAAGCAAGGAGAGATTTGTAGGGAGAGATGACATTCCTGGTTAGAGCAACTGATAAGAGGCAAAGACAAGGCATTTCTTGGGCCTGAAACTGAAGAAGCAACATTCCAGCTAATAAAGATGGGGGAAATTTGCTTGAACTGAATTGTGTTAACCAGCTTGACGTTTGGCTAGAAAAAGGTATTTGATACCTATGGAAATGAAAGGTATGTTAACAAAAGTGGTAAGTTCCGTAATTTCTGTGTCACAGAGACAGATGGTAAGTGCTTTGGCTATAGTGTAGGGAAAATTGTGACATAAAACCAGCATCTCTATTGTGCTGGGTTTTTTGGGATGGAGTAGGGTTAGGAATTTGAAATCCAAAGCTCATCTTTTGAAGACGTTTTGTGGAATGCCTTTGAAGATCAAGACTAAGAAGTCAAACAGAGAGTGGTTATATTGTGAGAAACGTTCTCCCACCGGCTGTTTCTGTCTTTCGCAGAGTGTCTGCGTGAAAATGTTGTGGTGCACAGTGGTTGATGGGTTTCACCCACATACTTTCCATGAGGGCATTTGGTGCTTTGGATAGAATAGATCACGTCCTAGAATGAGTACATGTAGGATGCAAAGCTTTGATGGTTTCTTTTGGATGGGAATGGGGCTCTTATTCTATGGGGTATGTACATGTGTCAGCAAGTTTTAAATCTGTTGCTTTGGCATGACCCCACTCCACTTGGGATATGTTTGCCATGAGAAATTTTGCTTCTAATAAAGTATTTGGTGAGGCAAGGGCAATTTGGAAAGTTCAAAGGGAAACTTTGAGGACAATTTTCTCAAATGATCATCTGCTAGCAAAGGCTGTAGTTTCAGAATGTTCTGGACAGGTTCCAATCTAGCGTGAAATGTGATAGCTAACTGTGCTGCTAATAAGGTTTTTCTTTTTATATTGTAGTGCGTTTTACATATGTTCTTCAGAAGGCTCACTTACATCTGTGATCTCTGTCTCTGGAGGAGTAGCCTTGTTTGCTGAATGTTTTGGGGCTGATACTGGGGTTATCAAGAATATTCTCTTCACTGCCAATCTGATACTGTCTGGAGGTTTGGCTGCATATTACACATTTCAGGGAGTGCTTTGGATGGCTGCTATGTTTCTGGAGGCAGGTGTGCTGGTCCTTGTTTTTTCTATCTATAAGGTTATTTGTAGGCTGCTGTTTTCAAGGTGGGCTTGGTGTCTGGGAAGTATACAGAGACAACTAGATGGTTTTTGACCTACTAATGGGTGTCGGAAACACCAGAAATGCAGCCCAGACAGAAGGGTATTACCGAACATTTGCAAACCACAGTTCTCCTGAGAGCACAGGTCAAGGCCCACAGTGTCAGCTTTGCCCCACACGTAACAAGAAATGCTCCCCTCAGAAGGGTTTCAGTCACCAGTTTCTCTGTCCACAGGGCTGCACTTTTGCAACAACAACAGAAAAGAGACTTTCAATGAATGCATTAAACAGTCATGTCCAAAACCTTGGTAGTAAATCAGTCCTGGTAAGAAAGCCACCTTGTGCTGAACGCACCTGTCGTGGTCTACAGACCTGCCGCACAGAGTCAGCCAAATCACTCCCTCTGGTACGCAATGGTCCCAAGGCGTACCATAAATATCACTCAGGTAAAGGCTGTGTGGAAAATGCAGCTGTGGACAGCTCCAAGGAGGCAGGATCAATAGCACAGCTGGTCAAAAAGGGTGGAGAAGAGGGAAAAGCTGGCAAGGATCTGCCTTCAATTTAATTTCTGTCTGATGTTGTGAATTTATGCTTGCCAAAATGGTCTGACTGCCTCTGGGCAATAGCTCCCAATGTTGCATTTTCATGCAATACGTGGTTAGGAAGTTGCAGCAATTACAATACTAAGTGCCTGGCATCTTCACCTGCAGGCAAAGAAAGCAAATGCATTGATGTACGGAACAGACAGACAAGGCAGAAACTGCAAACCACTGTTCTGAAACTTTTATTTTCTGCTTTGTAGGCACTGAAATGGTTTATTGTGCTAGGTTTGTCTTCTTTTGTGTTCCTAAAGAAAATGTTTAGAAGTGCAACAGGTTCTGCCAGAACCATGAGTCTGGATCTAAACCTTTCTTAAATGAACTCAAATCAGTTCCAGAAGTTTACTCTCAAAAGACAACTGACTTGAAAATTGAAGGTGAGCCATTTGAGCAGCTTTAACAAGTTCGTGTTGACTTTCATTTCTTTTCTCCTGGTCTACTCATGGAGAACTCACATCTGGAACATGGTGACAGCAACAAATACCACTCAGTTTAATTTCTCTCTCTTATTTTATTCTTCTACAAGTGGTTCTAGAGCTTAGACCTGGCACTAGAACCCAGATGACATTTGCACCAAATAAAATTATCCCCAACTGATTTTTTTTCCCCCCTACTGAAAGGCAAGTTGGATTGCTCTCAATTTTATTGGTGGCTGTAGTGCTGGGAGCACAAAATATTTCCCTAAAGAGCACTAAAGTTGAAATAACCATGTGGGTGAGCTTGGTTGGAGCTGAGTACTCTAAGTATTTCTTTGTCAATGAGATTAAAAAGGACATTCTGGATGAACATCCTGCACTGAAAAATCCTTTCCTGTTTTAGTAACAACTCTGAAAGAGCAATAAGGAAGCAATCTAAAGCACCTATTGCATTTGTATTGGCTTTTCACAAAATGGGTTTTCTCTTGTATATCTTACTTGCTCTAGAGGTTTAAACTAGGACACTTTTATGTGGTACATTTAACTCCTGATTTACAGTTCAGTTTCCTTTTCTGGCTACTGTGCTGTCTACTTTAGATTATAAACACAGAAGTTTTTTTCTTCTCTGTCTCAAAACAATGCATTCCGTGCAGAATAGAGCTCTGACAGCCTCAAACATTCAAAAACCATGCAGCATCACCCTGAAATCATGACTTTGACTGGAATTCACAACATGTTAATATTAAAGATAATCATAATGAAGATTATTTTTTTAGTATATAATCTGAGTTTTGAATCTTTAAGTCGCCCTGAGGCCACCGACTTGCGAGATTTTCTCTGTGACTATGAGAACTAAAATATAGGGGTTTATTTTTGTTTGTGTTTCTCTCTTAGTTGTTTTTTTCCAGGAAATTACTTGTTTTGGTTATTTTTTTTAACAAGAACTCAATATTGCAAATAGTCCTGAAGGAATGACAACAATTTATAGCACTGACTTTGTGTTCAATATATAATATTGAACCATATAAGTGAGTGGTATTTTTGAGAGTTCTAGTCTGGCATTTTCCCTTTGTGTCTTCAGAAAGCTAGCATGTGAAATCTCTTTCTGAATAGGATAGCACCACATACTCCCTGACATCAACAGTCAAAGTGTTTTGGTTTTTTTCGTAAGGCAATGTGCAAATTCTTTTTTTATTGCAAAATATATCTAGGGCCTAATATAGCTGGCAGAATTTATCTGAAAGACCTTCTATGTAATAATAAGCTTGAGAAGGGTCAACTTCAATATATACCATCATTGAAAGGGCATTGTCATCCATAAAAAGCTATAGAAGCAACTTGTGCTACCTTGCAGGAAAAAAGAAATTACAGCATGGTGACATGGCCCCAAGGATGGTTATTTCTGGGGTTCTTCTCCAGATGGCAGAGATTATTCTTCCCTTGGTCCCTGAGCTTCTCCTGCCCATTCTCTGCCTTTTCCTGCTGGACTTACACTTTCCTGCATCTCCTCCGTCCAACCTATGCAGCCCACAGCTTCTTCCGCCATTGGTGGGAAATGACATACTCAACTGCAAGGTCGGATTCCTCTCTGTCTGAACTGGTTCAAAAAGTGCAACACGAGTTTGAAAAACCTTTAGCCACAGACTGAGGTAACTCGTGAGAATAAAGCTACTATGGTCAATTCACCATAGAGTGATTTTCAGCTGTAGCGCTTTTGCCACTTATCTTCAGGGCAATAAATCAAAATAGACTTGAATCCAGGGAGCTTTCTCCTTGCCAGAAAGACATGGGAAACCTAAGGAAATGTGGTATTTACACTCACACCTTGCTTATCTCTATCACACCAGGATGCTGGAAGCTATTTCCTGGATGTGATGTACAGACAGATCACAGGAAAGGAGTGAACGTGGCATCTTGTGGTTACAGACTTGAGAAGAGAAGGAACAGGAACTGCCTCAAACCTTAGTACTGGAGATTCCGACAAAGATGTAAGATAATAATGAAAAATAAGGCTTGGATGGACTAGCTGTCTAATCCTCCATGGTGCCCTTGGTACATCATGATGTCTCAGGAAATTCATGTTAGCGATATGGCTGTGAGGACATTCAGAAAGTAAATTTCCTCTAAGTGCCAGAGAAGGTATTCGCATTCACTGTCTTACTTTTGTTCAGTGCAGAGGTGGCTGGGAAGTTTGCAGACAGACCCACTTGTGTCCTGAAGTTCTTGGAAGGTGGAGAAAGACTCCTCCCACCTGAGCAAGAAAATGAGACTTTGCATCTCCGTGAGAAACAACCTCTAACCTGGTGTCTCCATTGTTTACCTCTCACACAAATACGGGGCTCCACCATGGGAGGACAGAGATAGTGAAGGTGATTTCTCTGCTCTTGGACAGGGCTGTTAGATGAATGGGCACTCCAGCTGCAGGAGACGGAAGAGCAGAAGGAGATGGCAAGGTTAAACCTGGCAGTTGGCTTAGAAAAAGCAGTGACAGGTTAAATCTGCAAGAAGTGGGCTGTAGCAGGAATGGCCACTGCACACAGAGCACCACACTGCTGCAGTTGCTAGCAAGTAGTAGAGAAGACTTGTGCACGTCCTTTGGGTGGAGATAATAAAGTACCATGCCATTCCCAGAGGTAAAACAGAAGGAAAGGTCTGCAGGACTGCAGATATAAAGTCTCACCCTGCTAGTCCTAGGCACTGAGAATCTGTTCTAGAGTGGACATCTGTAAACTTTGAATTGTTCCAGGAGTTTTCCTTTGTTTTGTTACAAATTTTAGTTAATCCAATGTTTACTATTGTTTTCACAGGACTATAGATTCTACTTCTTTATATAATTACATGTAATCTCCCTGAGACAAAATGTTGTATGTAATTTGTTAATATTACATACAGATAATATTCTGTATTGTGCTATTATTCCCTTGCTGGTACACAGGCATAAACTAAGATACCAAGAGGTACCTAGACGAGATCATCACTGTCCTAAATGCTTGCTACTGGCATCAGCCACTGACCAACTCACTTTCTAAACTTTTCTCTTTATGCTCAGAAAGACTGCTGAAATCTGCTTTTCACTCCTTCTTAGGGAGAGAAATTTAAGCCTGGTGCTAAGGATGCTTGATTTTTCTCAAGCTCCCTCAAGAAACGTTGTATGCTTTATGCTTCTGCTTTTTATTTTTGTGAATTATTTTCCCTAAACTGGAGACCCGGAGACAAACAAGCTCTTTGTTGGAGAAGGAGCATCATTGATCCTATGACTGCTTATGCATCCCTGAAGAATGTGTCAAAGAAAGGTTACTTTTCTGTCCCAAATTTCACAGAGACCAGATAGATGGAAAACCAAAGGGGAAAGAGAAAAAAACCCAACAAACTCTTTTTTGAAGAGCCAGAGGAAATAATACTGAGAAAGTGTTTTGGATTTCTTTTTTTTTTTGCTGACGTGTCAGTGTTTTATTTGCTGCTGAGGACAGTACATGGACAGGTAATTAACTCTGTGTGCTGCTATTCCACACATGCCTCTCTCTATCTCCCTCTCATTTCATAGTAATCCCATTTCTTCACCCTCTATTTGACTCTCCTCTTAAATGGATGGAAAAGACTGTAGGGCGGATATCTCTGTTACAAAAGTGACCGTTATTATTAGTATTGTTTTATTCACTTCTGATAGTCTCACCAGAGAGACCAATCACAGGAAGTAATTTTCTTTGAAAAATGGCTCCTCCAGGTTAAATTAGGGGTGTATTACAAGGCAGCATTATGGAGGCTTTCCAGATTTCTGTTACATCAGAATAATAAAGGCTTTGAGGAGTTTGGCAACATGTAATAATGTTATTTGGCCAAGCATGGAAAAAGTCACAAATGCTACATTCAAAGCAGATCTATGAGAAACTGCCTTCTCAGCTACATTTACCCTAAATGTATAGGGTGCTCGGATGGTTCACAAATAGACCGTATGTCTCTCCATTCTACAGAAACGACTTGGATGAACCCCAACCCCAGAATTAACTGCTCAGCACCAGAGACCATTATCAACTCCAGGTGCATGAGATCATTCTGCCCTTTTACCTTCAAACCGCTCTGTCTCCTTGTTCTTTCCTGGCACTTGTTTGTTTCTAAACCAGCAACCAAGAGATTAGAAACAAATGGTATGCAAAAGGTGACCTTTAGAAATGAAGAACCTTTACAAAATGAATGCCTCCAGTTCTCTTCTTACAAGGCATCTACTCTCCAACGTGTGTACAGATTGCATTGTCACTCTCTAGCATAGAAGTTGACAGCAGTGGTGGGGAACATTCCTTGGGGTCATGCACTTTGCAACAGCAAATACCTCATGCCTGAAACAACACCAAAATAAATCCTAAAACCATCTCTTGTAGTTTTATTCCTGCAACCTGATGACTAGGAAGGAGAAGCAGTAGCTTGGAAGAGAGCAGCCTGGCTGGGACTGTAACATCCTACAACAGTGGGTGTGCCGCAGCCTCTCAACTCTCTCAAAATCAGTAGGGGATGAGGTTTTTAAGGTCAGTGCCTCTGAAACTGTGAAGGGAACACTATCAACTCTTTCTTGTACAATCTCTGGGTAATTAGAGATCAGACAGCTAATCTGTGTGAGCATGAGGGTCATGCATTGCTCAGCTCTTTTCAGTAAAAAAAATGTCTTGATTCTACTCGTAATATTTTGTAAGCTGTGGTGATCCCTTACTTCTTCAGCTCAGCTGATGGCTTTCACCATCTCAGTTCCAGGAAGAACCACAGGAAAATGTCAAGCTAAGTTTGTTTAATCTTTTTGCAAAGAAATTCACTGCTCCGTGATGTCTCTGCTCCTCCTCCCCAAGACAGTCAGAAAGCACTTTGTAGTGGTCATAAATACAGTGTGTTGCTTTTAGGGGCAAAGCTGCTCCTCCTCATGCTCTGTTGAGCATGATGGAAATCAGATAACCCACAATGCTTGTTTAATCTTTTCTCCCCACTATCCAGAGAGATGCAAAAATGAGTGAGAAAACGATTTTTTAACGCTCAGGATTTATTGGTCCTACAAAGTCAGGACACACATTGAAATGCCTGCTCATGCAGTGAGTTTTGGTAAAGTACACCTTAAAGGCACAGTGTTTTATTTTACCTATAGTCCCTTTTCAAGCAGTACCAAAGAATGGAAAGGCATATTTCATAATCATTGTTTGTTGCAAAAAAGTGGCAAAACCAGAGGCATTTGATCTTCATGGTTTTTTTCTGTAGTTGTTGGAATGAAGGCATGTCTTCAAGCTGATTATGAACAAAATACTTCTGCATTCATGCTCTGGAAGGGCAAAATACTGAAACAACTGCATCCCTCCTCGCAAGCTTTTATGCTGAGGGAACTGAGCAGCAGGCATTTGGGATCGTTCTGAGATTTTTCAACCAGAAAGAGGAACAGTTGACTCAGAAAATGCAGCTGGTTTGCTTGGGCTTTTGAAATATGTTTACTGACCAAGAAGGACAGATACATTGGGTGAAATCTTTAGAACATGTAACTCAAGCTAGTACTCTTGGTTTGAATGGAGCTGTTTCCTGTTCTAAATTGGAATTGGTTCTTTAGGATGTAAAAACTCCATTCAGAGCCTTCAACATCCACTTCTAATTTAGCCCACATCGTAATGACATAAAGTTACCACTTGGTGGCTCTTTATTAGTTTAGATGGATAAAACGAGTTAATGGAGCCCGACCAGTCCCTCACAGCGCACGCAGAGCTCGTCTGCAGACTCACCAGAAGCAAAAGGACTGTGAAGCTGTGAGAACACAGCCACTCAAAAGACATATTTCTCCTCTTCCTCACTGGCCCAAAACACCATGATGCAATCTGCCACTGCTTTCACTGCCCAATCTGTGGATTTCCCTTTCTGGAGCTGTCTGCCCCAAATCTTTCAGTATTAAAAACAGATGCAAACCAAACCAGCAACAATAGCAGAAGTTCGATAGCTTCTTCGACTTTTGTACACCAAATTCCAGAGGTGGGGGAGGAGCGAGAGGGGAAAAAAAAGCACTGGAAATAAATACCCCTATGAAGAAATTACAACATCAAAATGCAATTCCCTTGTTCATGTTTTTCTTAGAAAGCAGTTCAGTTCCATCTGGCTGTGGGCCTGCAGCCAACGCTTGCTTCAGAAGAACCGAGACATTCAAATAAAAATAAATAAATAAAGAAAGGAATAATGTACCGAGTGGCTCCTGCACCCATCTCTAGAGCGGGGACAAGCAGGACTCTCAAAGCTGATATTGTTCTGAGCCAGCTTTGCACCCCCATGCAAACATTAATCTTGCTTAGACTGACGGGGTTTCAAACAGAGCCATGTTACACATGCATTCAAGAAAGATGGAGGCGAAAGGAGAGGATCAGTCAGATGACACAGAACAACGAAGGTTTTGTTCTCAGTGATGGGTCACTGGAGCAGCATAGATGGTGAGATACATGCTTGTTGTGGTGATGATTATTTATTTATTATTGTCACTAACCAGCTCTAAACAATGGTGTGCTATTCAATTGCAGGCTGGGAAACTGCAAAAAGCCCCTGAAAAGAAGTGTTTTGTCGTTGGCAAAATCTCCAAATATTATTTTCTCTTTAAAAGAAGAAGAAGAAAAAATGGAAAAGAAAGGAGGGATTCATTTATTTCTAGCAGCTGTAGCAATGTTCCAAGTTGCCGAAGAAACACAAAGCTCATGCAGAGCCAGCCACTGCTTCTGCATCCTAGAAATGCACTCTGGCCATGGCTGTCGACAATGACTAGGGATTTTAATTGTCTCTGGTTGTTGGATTCTGACATGAAACTCCTTAAAATTTCTTGCTGCACATGCTGTGCTGAGATGTGGGGTTTTGCTTCATGCCGAGAGAGAAAAAACCCAAAGCACAAACCATTGGAGTCACCTTCCCAACAGAGCTTGGAGTTTTGTCCTAAAGCTCTCTGAGTAAGGCAGTAAATTGAAAACTGCCTCCTCGTTCCCATTTCAGTCAGGCTTAATGGGAACTCTCTCTGTTGTGAATGTAGGACCATGGTCAAAGCAAAAGCTGACACAAAGCTTAGTGGGGAAAGAGGACCTAGTGGGCTCTAACTCTTGGCAATAATTCTGGGGATATCCATGGGGTATCATGCTGTTTCTTCGTATGACACAATAATGATGCCATAGTGAAGTACTCCTTCTACTGAAGAGTTTCCCACCTCCCTTCTTGAGTACCCCTAAAAGTTGGCAGAGACAAACAGTTGGAGAAACGGCAGAGAAGAGAGCCAGAATAGGCAGGGGAGATACATCGTATACCAATCCTGCTGGCTGATGCACAAAAGTGGTCTGGTGGTGTCCTGGTTTGAGGAAGGGAATGTATCCCATTCTTGCCTACAAGAAGTTATGATTAGAGGCTGATTTTCATCTTGGGTTGGGAGATCAATGAAGAGGATGAAGTGGGAAATGAGAGAGAACAGATCTGATATGACATTACTAAGTTATCTGTCCTTAATCTTTGGCCCAATTGTTTGGACAGCAAATCTGGCTTCTTGCAAGTACAGCCTCTAGCCAAATGCAATACAGAGTTAGTCCATTTGCTTCAAGGACTTGGGGAAACAGAAGGAAATCAGAGCAATATAGGATTATGTCACAGATTTTAAACAATCTATAAAGATAAACAGAGAAGGTTATATGGCTAGATGCATGTTTTCATGTATCTCTGGGAATTTAACTTAATGTCTAAGAGCCAGGGTAAATTGAAAATTTGAGCATTGTCTCTTTTGCTTCAGTGGACGAAAAACAACCTTATTTAACATCTTTCTCTTGACACTCGCAATGTGATATGTCAGCATTGGCTAATTAAGGGATTTGTGAATGCGTGCTTCACCAGTTTTATTTTTTGGGGTCAGCCGAGTGAGAGGAGATTTAGCACCACCCCAGCTCTCACTGCCAAACCCATAAAATATCTCCATCAACCCCTGCTAGATCTGTCATCGATAAAGACAGTTTAAGGAGCTGTCCTGAACGCAGCCAGATAAGCGCAGAATCGGCTGATGATAGGGAGGAAGGGCAGGATCCCAAACTGTCACTAGTTATCAGAGCGGCAAGACCAAGTAAGGCACCAGCTCCCCAGCTGCCAAGTACCAACGACGTCAGGATGGCCTTGTGCCTTTGAGCACGTCCCTGCTGACAGCAAACCTTTCCCGCACTTGTTGGGGAATAAAGGGGAAGACCACAGCCACCCTGGCACAGACGGAGGATGAGCTCTCAAAGCAGCTGAGCTCTGACCTTCCCTCCTCCAAGGAAACTATTTTGTTTGTTTGTTTTTTGAAGGGGAAAAAAAAGAAATCTGGAGCTTTTTTATGGGAAAAAAAATAAGTCTTGGAGTTGGGATTTCTGACAGATTTCCAACAAGATAAAAACATGACAAATTTTCACCATCTCTAGATGCAGCCTATGGTTAATATTCCTCAGGGGTGGAGGGGAGGGAGGGAGAAGGGAGAGTGAGAGACAACCCATTATTTCCATCTGAAAATAATTTTAAGGGGGATATTTATCCCACTGGGTAGAACAACTCTTAACTAAAGCAATGTGCCTGGCCAGTGAGGTACTATGAACAGGGAAAGAAGATCCCTCCACTCCAGGAGGCAAAACACAGCCTGCAAAGGTTGAAAAGTGCTTCTATAAGCAACCCGCTAACTGTGATGTATGTATTTTCTCTGGGGAAAGTGCACTGCATGTTTTGATTTGGGCAGATTCTTGATTTCTTCCCTCAAAGCAAAGAGGCAGCCAGGAGGTATGGGGAAAGAAACTGAATGGCTTGGAAGCTGCCTGCAGCCTGAGCATTGAAAAATTTTTGCTTTATAACACTGTCATTTAGCCTTGCTGAGAATTAGTCATTTTTGATGAGAGTTTTGTTAAAGCCTGCATGGAAAAAACATGAGGAAACATGAGAAAAATGAGAGATGTGGGCTAAGACCAATAGCACCTTGACTGCTACAGAAACAATCCTTCATGGATTCTGTCAGAAAAGAGACAGGCAACCTTCATCATCAGTTTCCCTTTCCAAAATTTTTTACTTGCTTCTCCAATCAGGCTTAGAATGGAAGCAGGACTGAGATATCAGGTGGGTTGCCTGTGATCCCTTTCAATTCAGTGTTGCTTGTCCCTTGTTCTGTGGTGTTTTGGCATTGTATGCTCTGTGGCCAGGGACCAGCTTTCTCAGCTATGTTGATATAGCACTGAGCACAAGAAGTCAAGGTCTGGGACCGGTACATGTTACCACAGTGAAAACTATGTGGAAGCAGAGCAAAAAGGCATTTGCTATGACTTAGACTTTCCTAAGTGTTTTCAGAAAGAAAGTGCTCCCTTTCCACTTAATGTAACCCCTGGATTTCCCCAAGAGCTTCTTTATACACAGTGTTTTTCTCCAGAAGCTCTAGTGACCTGGTAGAGTTTGCCCTGTCCTTTGCTGCTTACTGATGTGCCCACCTGGGACGTCTCAGACTCCTTCCTCACCTTGGTGGAAGATGCGGACATAAGGGACCATGGGCAGAGACTTCTGGAGGAACTGTTGGAGAGGGAGGGTGAAGGTGGTTTGGGGTTCTTCTCCAGGGTCAAGCATTTACTCCAGGAAGGGCAGGGCCATGTCAGAGAACTGAGAGCACAATCAGCTCCATTGGAATGCAGACAAAGCTTCCTGTCCACTTGCTCCTAAATCCTGGGATCCCATGGAAATAAGCAACATTTATTTTATTTATTAAAAAAAAAAAAAGCCTGTTTTATCTTACCTTCCCTCTCCTCATTACACATAAATTGCAATGACTCTTTGACTTTAACAAAGAAATAATCTGTATTTTTTCATGCACAGACCTTGAGCTCCTGATGAAACACTTCTGCAGCAGACAGGAAAGTCCACAGAGCAGTTAGAACTGGTAACGTTCATTTGGATGGAGACTGTGAGGTTTGCAAGTGAGCACAAGTATTTCCCCAGGTCATGCAAGGAAAATTCCTTCCACAGAAGATAGCAGATTGCTCTATTCACGCCTTGGATCAGCCACAAGCCAACCAGAGCTCATATACCTGCCTTCTCAGGAGGTTATATTGCTTCTGGTCTAAAGCCAATCCATGGCTTCCACTCAAAGCTCAGCCAAGATGATCTTGTGTCTGTCTGCAAAGTACCATGTAGCCATACCCATGATAACAGGCTTTGGAAAATAAAACCTGAGCACTGATCTGCAATGCTTTGAAGAAATGGCTTTGAATGCCAGGACCACTCTTGCTTAACAGATTTCAGCCTAATCTGATTTATTTATTGTTTAACCTGCCATGTGCCTGCAAACCAGCTGGAAGCACAGCCGGCTAATTACTAGACTGTGCCAGCATAGGCTGCCTTTGATTGCTTGAGACAAGATGCCTGTAAGATGGACAAGATTTAAGGCACACAGTTATTGTCTAAGACCCTCTTTTAGATCCTAATGAGCTCTGAGAGGCTGAGATGTTCTTTTGGAGAGGCAGCAGGGATCTGGCTGCATCAGGGCAAGGGCTGCATCTGGAAGTTATTTCATCTTGGGCTTTCCCTGTCTTTTTCCCCATTCTCTCTCTCGTACATCTGTGAGGTGGAATGTGTTTAAAGCACAATCCTGGTAATCCCTCTAGATCTTCTTCTCCCCTATTTGCATCTTTCAGGAGGCATCTGTGCTAACGTGTTTCCCACTTTTGCTCTAGACAAACGAGACATCACTGGTTTTCTCAAAGGATGAGTGAAATAGTGGAGATTTTTCCTTACTCTGAACATGTCCACAAGCTGAAATTCCCCTTTGTATAAAAGACTGTTAGCTCCAGGAAGCAAGCTTATCCTGAGCAGGAACAAAGTGTATTGAGGATTACCCCCGTCCCTGTCTTCCATGCTTAGCATAGACGTGGAATTGCAAAGTGAAATCACTCTCCATTCTACCCTGTTCATGGACTGGTCCTTCCAGTTGCTGCACACACTCCGTTTCTGATATAAAGAGGCAAGTGTGTCACAAAACCTAACAAAATTAACACTTGAGTAAGCTGGAGGAGCAACTTTCTTATCAGCCAGTGTTTGAACTCTAACCCTTGGGGAGGGCGTGGTTAAATATAATTAAATATATATTGCTTCATTAAATATACATTGTTTTAAGGGCTATTGCTGGCCCCACACGTTTAAAGTTCATTGGTTCATGTTACATCCACTCTACTGAGAAGATGAAGGTCTGGGCCAGAAAATGAGAAAGTACTAAGTAACTGACCACATTCAAAATAACAAAACAGAACAGAACCAAAAAAGAAAAAGATGATCTCAATAATTTAAAGTCCTTTTATTGGCCTGGAAAGGGTGGAGGAAGCAGGAGGACGGGAAGGGCAGGAAGCGATCTCTTTACTCCACAAGGGTTCTGGGAATCTGGCTGCCTTTGGGGGACTGGGAGAAATGGGAAAATAAAATAAAAACATGTTCAAAATGCCAAAAATGATAGGAAATGGTTATCAGCTTGAAAAGTTCCTCCAAGGGTTATTAATAGCTAACAGCAAGGAAATCATGACTCACTGGGCAGATAAGTATATCCCAGCCCCTAAAATGTGAATTGGTTCAAAGTTGCTTAACCCTGACTATTCTGTCATAACACATACAGGGAAGGGCTATCACCAAAGTATCACCACATGTATGTAAACCCATCTCTGTCTTGCAAAGCACTTAATCATGTGCATAAGCCCTGTTACTTTTCATGAGTTATAAGCACATAAACGTGTGTTAAATCTGGACAAAATTCAGCATTGGATTTTGACTGCATCGCAAAAAGAATTGGGGTATTAGTCTTTTTCAGACATTTAGAGCATTTTGCATGAAGTGGCTAAATGGTGGTGGTTCTGTCTTGGACCATGAAATATCAAATGATCCTACAATTACACCTCACCACTTGAATCATAGGCATTCTCATTTTCTGGCATGTGTAGGGAAACTGAGGCACAAAAACATTGTCAAACTCTGGTTGCAGAGGTGCAGGTGCCAGTAGTCCCACAAAAGTCCATTTCCAGCATCAACAAAGGCAGATTTGCTCAGGAGCATACATGTGGGTTTAGCTACTGATCTGTAGACATGAGTAGCAGATTTTTAACCTAACAGACATTCCCGAAAAACACCCAGGAAGTCTGGGGGCTGGGAGAAAGCTGGACTAGAGGAATGATCGAATGGACAACTGTGTTGTGACTGTGTTGTGTGACAGCCAGTCAGGTCCAGAGCCCCGTTGCCTGCTGCTGCATGTTAGCATTGTAAAGAAAAACCTCTGTGCTGATAGTTAAGCTAGGTAGAGGCTGGGACTCTGAACCCAGTTCCAACACTGAACGAGATCAAATAAGCAAGCAAGCAGTGAGCAAATGGGTGGAGTGGGCCAAGATGAACTGAATTTTGCCCAAATGTGTAAGCCTTAAAATTCTCTTTCCTCCTGTTTGGAGTGGTTATTTCCTTTCATGTCCAGCAGCTTTTCTGCATCTTGTCTGGCTGCAGCAGAGTTAATAACATGCCTACCCTAAAACCATGGCTATGAAAATGGCTTTCTGCATATTAAACTGCCTAAGGTATTCTCCTGACGTAGCAGTTATTGCACTTTGATAATCACCTAATCACTGAATGGGCCAGAGGGAGAAGAGGCTTCAGTGATATCACAGCCCACTCCCCTGTATCACTTCTTCTGATCATTTTTTTTTCTACCTGGCATGGGAAACCTCCAACAAAAGGGGTGCCCCAAACCCCCGGGTAGTCTGCCTGTGAGGCTTGATATCCTTCCCCTTTTAAGTTTTCCTAATGTCTAGCTTATACCTGCTTTGTGGCAATGTAAGCTCCTGACTCTCCTCCTGTCACCAGTGGACACAGAGAACACGTTGCTGTCTTCTTCTGACACTGCCTTCTCCATGTCTGGAGTTGGTCCTCTTCCCTCCTCTCATATTGTGTAGCACCGCAAGCATAAGAACACAGGGAATTTTTTCAGTGTCTTATACAGTGGGAAATCATCCTGATTGGGCTGTTAGGAAAGAGAAGAAAGGGAAGCTAATAAATCTTTTCCGTCTCTCAATCCTATGGTTTTCTATTTTTGCATTGGAATGGAACATAATATTCTAAGTCCTTCAGCACAACAATATGTCAGGCAATTGGTAACAATACATTGGGCTTTTGGGTGGGAGATGCCCTTTTGTGGCATCTGTGTGAAGGATGATTTTCCTCAAACAGTTTTATGGCTTCAGTGAAATATTTGTAAAGTGGCTTCTGCAAGTGTGACTGATTGTCTAGTTTCATTCTATTTTCTGTTTTCGTTGGGTTATGTAAATCACCAGGTATTATGTATACCCTGCATTTGATCATTTCAAACCCATAATTGAAGAATTTGTGTACGGGGGTAAATTCATGGTTTCTGTGAAATTCTTGTTTGCTGTAAATAAAAGCTTGTTTACCCATCTGTCAATGAATAAGAACATAAAAGGTGTTAGGAATAAACAATTTTTTTTCTTTGTTTCTTTCATGAATGTACAAGTATATTTATTTATTATACGCACTCAGCTTAAGCAAAGGGAAAATTTTTGTTCATTCTTTCATTTGCTATGTATTTCATGAAATGTATTACACAGACATTTAGAATATATCAGACAATATGGAACATATTACAGCCTATAGCAGTTGTCATGATATTTCAAATATATTACATGGAATGACATAAAATATTTTCAACATATTCTTATAATTTTAACATATATCGTGTGGTGTCCCATATTTTAAGCAGCAGAACAATGGGCCAATTCTTTTTTTTTTTCTTCTTTTAAAAATTGCATTTTATATATTGTCAGATATATTTTTACCATGTGTGCAATAAATTATATGAAACACGTAACACACATATGGAAAAGGTATGACTTGCTTAGCAAGGAACTTAAATCCTTTGTGCATTGTTTAAGCAATGGTCGGTATCTCTGGTCTGGTCTGCAGGCAGTGAGGTTTGTAAAACAAGTATTTGTGATTTCCAGCCACTGATACTTTCTGGTGAAGTGAAGATGGTAGCATAAAGTCAGTCACAAAAATCTGTAGCCTGGAACAAACATCAGGGATAGCTTGTCACAGGGCAATCCATTGTTTGTAGATCATGAGAAAGTCATGAACACATGCTCCTCTTCTGCACCGGGTCCTGGAAAGGAGATGTAGCACTCGAAGCAGCTAATCTGAGCTAAGTGATTGCAACCAGCGATGGCAGGGTTATCTACGCCACAAACACAACCTGGCTTCTGAGACGGTTTGTGCTGTGTCCTTGCTTTCTCCCTGGAGGTGATGGGATACTCAGAGTAATTTATTTATGCTAGCTGAGCCTTTGAGAAGCCCATGTCTGTTTAGACACAGTAATCCGAGTTTTGGCCTGTCAGTTTAGGGCACTGGCAATTGTAGTGTGCAGAAATCTTACAAAAATAGATTTAAGTGAATCAGAAATACAGTTTTTCCATCCTAATGGATTTCAGATGCCTATTTTCAAGAAATCTGTTAAAATCTGGACTAGCCTGAAGATGATTTGATCGAAGTAGCTGCTCTGGTCTGCTCTCTGTCCTGTGCAATCCGCTGCTGCTGTTGAATGAGTCCCCTCTCCTGCATGCTGGCTTTGGTGGGCAGCATTTCCCTCTCTCCACTCTGCAGCTCCTCAGATCTGAACAAAATCTCCAAGCCCAAGCAAGGTAAGATCCAAGCCTTAAATCCTAATGTAGATGATGCTTTCATTTGAGGCTTTGGGAGGGGAGGCAAGTAAGTCAAGAGTGCACCTTCTCTGTGCCCTGCTTGACTGTTACACCTTTTCTAAATGCCTGCGGATGGTGGGTTGCAAGGTTCCTATCTCACCACTAGAAATGCAGAGGGCTCAAAACATGCACCACCGAGGGAGGTTTTAGGCCAAGGGAAATAATCCAATGCAGGATTCCAGTAGTGAGTCTGGATTTTATAAATATAAATCAGTGCTCTGAAAGAGTTACCCAAGCTGTTTAATAACTGCTTAATTCATCCACTAGGACTACATTTTTTATTTCCAGTAAGCCTAGAAGATCTAAGATTTTACTACTTGAGGCAAGCAGGAACTAGAGCCAGGGGGACCTGTCTTTTAGGCTTTGCGTTTAGACAGACGACACTCCTCGTTCTATATGAGCATACCAGATATAGTGAAGGGTCTTTAAGGTTCACCACTTGACACTTAAGGAGTGGACAGCCAGCTTCAGGCCTCCTTTTATGGACTTGCCTTACAGCATGGTCTTTTATAGTATGATCCTTGCCTTCTGGTGCAGCGTGCTTGTATACAGAGAACAGCTCAATACTGGGTTTATCCTTGTCCTTTTTTACTTTATTGGTCATTATTTACTGCATGCCATCCAAACCCTCTACTTGCTTCATGTTTTTTCCCCTGTAACAGCTGCATCTGAGTGGTGGTCTTCCAGGAATGACTTACTGAGTCTGTGCTCTCCATGAAGACAGCACACGTGCAGTTCATCTATGCATGAGGAGTGCATGGGAGGGAGGTGAAACATACCACTGAGTGATGGGGATGGCATGTGAAAAGCACAGTCATCCTTGGAGCGGTGAGAGACCTGAGCTCAGGGACAAATGACTCTGTGGAGATTTTAGGTGATAAAATCTAAGAAATCTTGAGAGAGCATTGATAAAGTCCGGGTTCTCTCTTAAAATAATGTGGGAAATTTGAGTGGATATTCACAGGTATAACAAATGACACAGTTGTTGGTTGATACAAGTCATCTCTGCTTCTACACATCAAATGCCCAATGGGTAGCACAGAAAGTGAGGCCTTTCAAGAGAATAATTGCCATTTTGTCTTTGGCACTAAAGTTTTCAATGATAGGGTGTTATATATCAGCAACTTTCTGTCAACAGTTATTGCCAGTAGTGCCTTTAATCATTTTAAGGGAAACTCTTAGAATAGCTGAGTCTAAGTCATGTAACTTAGAAGAAATGACACGTTGTAAATCAATGCTGTGAGTCTAAGCAGTTAGTCCACCGAGTCCCTGTCTTGCAAGTAAGATGTTTTGGCCAACCCATGCACATATATGTGCGTAAATAAGCATTTACATACATATACACAGGTATATAGGTAATAAGCCTGAGGCAAGACATCCATTGGCAATTACACCACCAACGATGAAAACCAACGATGAAAACTTGGCAAAGTCGCAAGCAGATTTCCACTGTTTCAGTGGGAACTGCTGAACAACCTTCCTAACGTCCGCAGGTCTCTTCAGGATCAGTCACACAGACAGGCAGAGAGGCAGACACTCTGTCATGACTTATGCCTCCCTGAATCACCTTGACCACATTTCCTCCACACTGAATTCACACCCAAAATAATCCTCGTTCCCTCCTGCCTGCGCGATTTCCACGCCGGTGCTGCTGGGGCTGCGGCAGGGGAAGAACCGAGGCGTGTGTCAGAGAGGTTGCGTTAGCTCTCCCACATTAGAGATGTGCAAGGAGGAGGCAGAACCTGCTGAAGGAAGCAGGTATGTGTGTGCCTCTGTGTGGGGGGGACACATTTGCACATCAAATGGTAAGATGAGGAGAAAGCCCCCTCTTTTGCACTTGAAGAAATAGCGGTGACTATGCCCCTCAGGAAGCAACATCATAGGTTGAGCAGCTCTGACATAGATTATATCAGACAGATAAAAGTGCTGTAGAAGCAGGAGAGGAGAGAATGGCTCCAGCTTGTCCTAATTTCCTGACAGGATTAAGAGAAAGGGAGGGAAGAAAAGAAAAAAAAATATACTTATGAGCTAGAAATGCATTTTTTTCCTTTGTTTTTGCTTTCTGGCTTTTGAGCCTGCACCATGCATTTGGATCAGATAAAATAACAACTTTTTCTTTTTTTTCCATACCTTTAGAAGTATCAGTCTTTCATTTTCCTGATATCATCCCTTTCCTGTCCCTGAGTTGTAATTTTGGGTGGACTGCTGGAAGCAGAAAAGCCCGTATATCGTCTCCTCATCATATGAATTTTCCATTCTGCTTTGTAACACACCTAGGGCCAAGAGAGCACAGGAAGCACAGAGAGAGGGATTTCCTGGTGAAAAGTGCATTAAAGAAGAGCAGCTCAGTGAAGGGCTGACTGTGTGGCCTTTGCTTCTTTAACTGGCTGCTCAAGAGCAATGTGAACTAGGTCATGATCCTTATGTACCGCTGCTCCTGTTCATGGATTAGAGATACACTAGCCCTGAGTTTTTAAGTGTTGTCACTGGCTAAGCAAATGGGTGTTATCTTGTGTGCCCAAGCTCTTGGAGGAATGACAGATTGTGCTATCAGTTCATGGCTGTAAAGGGACTTCTCATGTTTGTGGCCACAACTAGTCTCTGTTATCCTCTCATGTTATTATCCTCGTTAGTTAATATATATCGTTGAGTTCTCTGAGTTAATTCTCATTTGTACTAAATAACATCACTGAGGGGAAAAAAAAGAAAAAAAAAAAAAGAGTTCATTCTTGATGAGCTTTTTCCCCTGATGGAGATGACACCACAGTCTTTAGTCATCACAAGTCAATGGCAGGTCACTAAGAAAAATGCAAGCACTATACTAGACTGTATAGAGAGGATTATTACCTTCAAAATGTGTGGAATAAAAATTCTGTTCTGTTTAAGTGGTAAAGCCACACAGAGGTCTTCGTCCCCTCTGAGGCATCACACTGTGAAGAAGTGAATAATGTTTAGAGGTGCCCAGAGGTGAGTGCTGAGGGCTGTCAGAGTCTTCAAAAACAAGACTTATGGGGAAAAGAGTGGGAAAGTTAGGGTTTTCAGTCTAGAGAAAAGAAGTCTGAGGAGAGGCTGCATAACTGTCTTTAAACCATTTCTTGTTTTGCCTAAGCAAATAAGTAGCACAGATGACTTCCTTCTTCACTGCAGTTGCCTTTTGTGTATGGATATTGCAACCTGACAGATGCAAGGTTTTTAAGAGCAGATTATACGGCATCTGTCAGAAGTGACATAGCTGTGGTTGATCCCACAGTGGGCAGGGAACAGATGAGGATGTCTCTGAAGGGTCATGCCACCTCTTCGATGGGATTCTGGAAGTCTCTTGATGCACTAATCTTAATTATTTCCTTCTGAGGAATGTTTTCCAATAGTGTAACTAATCAAGCAGCTCTACCATTAACCCTCTGCAAATTATCTATATGCTGCCTGAATTGTTAATGCTAGATATGAACGCTGCACTTCAGCAGTGATCGCACCAATGACAAATACAGTTGTCTATTACCTCTTCTGTTTCTTTTCAGTGTATCTTTTTTATACTTTCAGAAACCACATTTTCCCTTCTTGATACCGTGTCCACAGAGACCCTCAAATGATTATCAAAACTGCAGCTGCTGTATGTGGAGTCCTTTATCTTCTACATAAGCTCCATTACACTTTTTGTGCCTAGTTGGATGTCATTACAGCTGGATGCATCTCACCTGTGTTGCATTGTGTTTTCTTGCATTGAGCTTGCTGGCTGACTCAAGGCTATCTGTACCAATGACCAGCCTTCACTGTTTACCGTCTTCTGTTTCCCCAGCCCATTTCTCTTCTTATTGAGACTTTGGGCACTATGAAAACTTTGTGGGTATTGGTATTACAGTTCCTCCCAGGTCGCTGAGATCCTTGAAGAGCAGTGGGACAGGAATGGATGCCAGCTGGGCCTTTCCACAAATGCTTTTTCTTCGTAAGAGTTCTTTCTTTTACAGTTTCATTTGAGTCCCACAAGTCAGCCATTTCTGAGTGGTTGAATGAAGGCCAAATGCATTTTGTGTCTTTCTAGTTTCTTAATTAAAACATCCTGCAGGGCAAAGTCAGATGCCTTACAGAAGTCTGTTACATCGACAAGATTATCTTTAGCCACCAAACTGGTAATTTCATCAAATGAAGATATCAAGTCAGCTTGACAGGATCTGTTTCCCATAAAACCCTGTTCATTTGCCTAATTTATATTTCCTAACGTAATTGTTTATTAGCTGAGCCCATGTCGTGTCATGATTTCTCTCGGGATGTATGTCAAGCTGTCAGACTTACTGCTATAATGAGAAATCATAGAATAATGAAATTTTGTTTGGAAGGGATCTCTGGACGTCATCTTCTCCAATACCCACAATTCAAAGGAGGGCCAACTTCAAAGTCTGCTCAGGGCCTTGTCCAGTCCAATTTTGAGGCTCCATGAGGACAGAGATTCCACAGCCTCTCTGGGAACCTCTCCCAGTGCTTTAACACAGACTTTGTACAGATTTTGTTCTTGATTTGCGATCCGAATTTCCCAAGAGGTGAACTGGGCCCATTGCTTCTCATCGTTTTACTGTGCATCTCTGAGAGTTTTCTAGATCCATCTTCTCTGTAAGACTCCATTGGACAGCTGAAGACAGAAATATGTTCCCCCCTTTGCCTTCTCCTCTCCAGGATGAACAAATCCATCTTGCTCTGCTTCCCACTGTACATTATGTGCTCCAGCCCCTGAAAGCTCACTAAAGCACCAAGCTCGCTGAAAACTGCAACGGTAACAATTGTTGTTGATTGTGTCACATACCTCGGTACTTTAACAACTGGGAATGCATCCCAGGCTACATCTCCTACACTCCCTACTGTAAATGGAGGTTGACAAACACCTTTGATGGAGGTTTATTACACTTCAAATAGGATAAATCACTTTAGCTGTACCATTCATTGCCACAGAGAGAGTCTCAAAGGCTGGTTTAAACAAGAATCCTAAATTTTTGATATCTGAAATGAGATGAGAATAATCCCACCAAAAGAATGCACTCCCTGGCTAGCTCCTTCAAATATTATGGATGTATGCTGTCTAATCATAATATCTACCCTTTACCCTTGCTATTTAGTAACTTTCTCATTCTTGCTAGAATGTAGTGTATAGACCTCATACAATGCAGTTTTTTCTCAAGTACAGGAGAGAACTATTTCCTGAACACTTTTTCCTACCCTGAATTGCCACATCCTATCCGGTGCCAAATCCTTTGTTAGTTTTCCTTCAGTGCTGCTTATTTTAAAACAAGCTGTCTGTTGTCAATAGTGCTCATCGCTGCATGTTTCTCCTTGCAGCTTTCTACTCCCCTTCCTCATAGCTTCTGATTTATGTCAGTTACTGTTCACTTCTCCATTCTTTTACTTGCTTTATAATATAGACATGCATGTGTGTGTGTATATACGTCTGTAAGTGACTGAATGAGACCTTCAAAGTCCCTGCTAAGCCAGCACGGTTTTATAGCCAGCATTTCCTCTTTCTAAAGTTACATCATTTCAGTTTGGAGGAATCTAGTAAGATTTCTTTTAGATGTTCCTGATTACCATTTATATCTTTGCCACTGCTTTAAATTCTTCATCTCTACTGGCCTCACTAATAATTAGTTTTGGCTTCGTGGAACTGGCCCCTTTGAAGCATCATCTATATAGAGTATCTGTTTATATACTCACACATACACTGCCTCTATATGTATGAACACATAAGGACACATGCACGTGTGTGCACACAGGCATGTGCGCGCACACACACACACACACATGATCTTACTGTGGACTTCTACAGGTCAGAGTAACCCAGTCACGCTCAGCCTATTGTTGGGAATTCTCCTCACTCTACCCAGGGTCTCTTTCCCGCTCTGCATTATGTAAAAGCAAGACAACGAAGAAACCTTCCTGGAGTCACAAGTTAAGAATCCTTGGAGCTTATAATGGTTCCACCCTACTTTAAAAACTATGAACTTTGTAATTCCCATGGTAACCAAAATGCCTGACCAAGTCATCCTTAGATGTTCTGCCCCAGTTAAATACAGTTTTGATTGTGCATAGAATAAAGTGAAATCATATAACTATCTGATTATCCTCTATGGTAAACTCTAGATAGAGCAGCCCTATAGTAGGAAAACTGAGAACTGTAAATTATATTTTCATACAATATATGTTTTTTCATGTGGAACATTTTATTTTGGTTTTGTTGCTTAAAGGCCATGTCAGGGAGTATTTTAGAAGGGTATTTCCTTCCCAAGCTTTTAAGCAATACAGCTACTCAGATAGACTCCTTTGTTCTTTCTAGTGAAAAAACGTAACTGACAGAATGAAAGAGACACTCAGTTTCCTTCCATGCTTTTCTTATACTCATATGATATCTCCTTTTAGCTGTCCTACCTACGAAGTGATCAGCTTTGGGGACTTCAATACTCTTCATTAATACTGACTATTGTGCATTTCATGATCTTTTGGGCACAAAATGGAACAGTGTCATTTTTCTCTGTTCCCCACCTCAAATTCCACGTCACACTGTGCTCTTGGGAATATGACCATCTTCTTTGTAAGACCAACATTGATTATACTACAGTGTGAATGACGTCCAAAGGAGGTGGGATGTATGAAACAGCTGGTTTCAATCTAGCTGGTTTCAATCTAGCTGGTTTGGGTTTTTTTTGTCCTCCAGCTGAGAATCTGAGGCACTGTGTTTTGTTCCTGCTGGTAGGTCTAATACCCTACTGACCTGTACCACCATGGGATGGAGTTCCCCTAGTTTTCACAGATATCTATAAAACCCTTACTTTACTTTCTGCTTAGGATCTTTTTTTTATGCATTGAAGATCTCCCAGAGTATTGCACTGTTGATAGAGCTTGGTCCACGTCATGATATTTTGGACATTGGTCAAACCCATCCCCAAATGTTGGCTTTTCTTTCAAGTTCTTTCCTCTGAGCAGAGCCACAAAACGGTTGTCAGATTGGCCTCTTTCCTGTTGCTGCCCTCTGTTTTGCCTCTTTTGGGGCGTATGGAGACGGTCACCAATGTTGTTCTTAGTTAGTGACGTGGGTTGGTTTCACCAGCTCAAGCATCTGTCCAGAAAAGTGTTCAGTTAGAGCTGAATAACACAACTCTTGCTTTTTTTGAAACTCTCTTATGCTTTCTAAGAATTTACACTGGGTCTGTTCCATCTCAGAGATGTTCTTTTTCCATATCTCATGTTGGCCTTTGTGGTTTTTATCCTGGGAATTGGGCTGAGAGACAAAGAGGATGAGGAAGAGGAGTTTGATATGCTTGCTGTTGTGAATTTGGTGATTAAAGCCTTGAGAACAGATTAAGCTGAAATTGCAGTTTGGGAAATGTAACCTGATAAAATAGCACAGACTTCACTCCCCCCTGTGGGAATCGTAGCCAGCAGCTATTTCTGATACACAATGAGCCGAGGTTCCCCCCTGAGCCCCCATGTTTTCAGCTGCCTTTGTTGTTCTGTAATGTTCACGTTCCTTGCACATCTCAGGCCTTAAACCTCTGCCTTGCTAAAAAGCAGTCTTTATTGAAATTAGGGAAGCTGCATGAAAATGAAAATAAAAATGTGTGAGATCTGGGGGAAAAAAAAAAAAAGATGAAACCTGAGTGTCCTTAGCCTCTCTAAACCCTACTGTTCCACTTGGATTTTGATGGCTGACAGTTGGGATTTAGGAAGCAAGTTTTGTTTGTTTATTTGTTTTCACTACAGGCAGATGAAACACTTGGAGGGAATAACCAACAAGACATTGGGAGGCCACATTTAGACGTTATTTCCTCTTGGCCTCAGTGCCTGCCTCCATCTCCGCAAGTGGAGATGCTGACTGGGAGACTGGATAGCAGATTTCCTTGGGAAAGGCTCCAATCAGAGGAGAATAAAACCACATTGTTCCTGTTCTGACAACTGCTTCAGAGCCCAACCAGTCTAGTAGTGACTTCCAGACCTGACCTGGGCTACAGATTGGCTCTGCTTCTAAAAACCATGCCCTGAATATCCTTAGTGATGACATGGTGGCCAGCCTCTATTTACTACCTTGCGACAATTTACCTTTGAGGGGAGACTTTCCAGGATCCTGCTAATATTCCCAGGGAAAACCTCATAGCACACCAACCACTTTTCTATCCCCCCCCCACCAGGGGATGACAGGACCTGTTTTTTGTGCAGCATCTGGCTAGACCATCTACTTCTGATGGCATTAATCAGAAAAGATGATGAGGTTCCTTCTTATGAAGGCCCTGGTGTCCTTTACATAAAGGAAAGGACTTGATACTGTCTGCCACAGGAGCAAGTAGGTTTTTTGGTTTATCTGAGAGCGAGTGACATACAAGAGATTGCCAGGATGTAGGGCTCCCAGGACCCAGCAAGCAGAGGGCATGGCTGAAACCACGAGCCCATTTCTGTCTTGCCCAGTACTTAAAGTTGCCCAGGGCACTTGAGCTGTTGCAGCCTGCCTATTCATCCCACCTCCATGCTGCAGTTCACCAGGATGATGACATTGTCACTTCACAGGAAAGAGCCTCTAGAAGAAAAGCTTTCCTGAAAACTGCACCGTGGTTCTGGAGCTCCTTGTTAGACAACTGAGACTGGGAGCCTCGCTGTGCCAAGAAAGAAAAGTACAGTTTGTGACTTGCCTTTCCCCTAATCAGTTGCTCATACGCACAATGACACAGGTGAGCAGACCAGATATTTTTTCTGCACCATGAAAGGGCAGATGGAGTGGCTGCTATCACTGCTCCTCCTTGGGAATGCTTGGGAGGGATGAGAATATCATACTGAGGGGAAATCTAGTTGCTAGAGAGCAAGGGAGAGAAGAGATAGGACTGCAGGGGACACGCACACACAGACCACATGGTTCAGTTTGATTGCATTACCTAGCAATGATCACACTTACCTCCAACTGCACCAGGCAGGGTTTCTGTGTACACCACAACACAGAGTTTTCTTTCAAAAGAAACTTTTCTGAACTCCCAGTCTGACTGCGGCTGAGTATAGAGCTCGGGATCTGGGTCAGGTCTTGTTTTATCCCTGTGGATTTTACCTAATCCTCACTGAGTACTGCCAGAGCTTCTCTAACCTCATTTTTTTGCTTTGGATCCTTCTGATAACATCATCTACCAGTCATGGTTGTTTAGATGTCTTAAGGTTTTTTTTCCCCTAAAATAATTTGTGTATAAGGGAAAAGATGCCAAATACAAACCACCCCTACCCCCAAAAAAACACGAGGTGAGTGTGTGGGAAGACTGAGGAATATTAAAAGGAGAAACTACTGCCTTTGATGGATGCATTTTCCAAGGAAAATAGAAGAAAATATAACAGACACCAAGAATAACATCCGATTTTCTGCTGCCAGCCCATTTTATGACTTTAAAAACCAGTCAGTTCTATTCAGCATAGTTTCTGGGAAGGAAAAAAAAGGGAGGGGGGAAGGATCCACACACTTCTAATCATATTCAAGTAGGCACTGTACAAAACCTGCTGGAAGCCAGCAGTGGTGATGACTGGCTCATTACCATTATATAAATAGTATTTAAAGTGCAGCTGGGCCCTCACATGAGCAGAGACCTAATTGATGCCGAAATATGTTCATTTCAAGTCCTGTGACTTCACGTGGAAAATATTACACTGGCTAATTAATGGCAATGAGAAGAGATGATGCATTGCCTCATAAAACAAGTGACTGAAATGCTGAACCTCCATCCAAAAGGAAAAAGGGGAGTGGGGAAAAGCTCTGGAAGTTTAAAGCATAAAAAGCCCCAACAAAATAAAATGCATGCTCACATACTCACAATGACACACACATAATCAAGAAATAGAGACATTCAGGAGGAAATGACTTGCTATTTATCTGACGGCTCTCAAGCCAAATCTGAGTTTATTGTATGTCCTTGACAGAAAGACAGCACAAAGCCCACTGTTTATACAGAAGGGTTCAGGAAAATATAAATGCCTTGATTCTGGCAATTCTGAACTCTGTCTACCTAATATCCTTTTCAGGCACTTAGCAAAGTTGCATCTACGGTGTTGTTGTTTAATACATACGAGCTGGCTCAAACTGGGAACACAGGCTTGAGTTAATGGGAGAAAGGAATTGGACACTGTTGAGCAGCACAACAGACAGATAATTATCATGGTCTCCTCTAGCCATAAATCGTACAAATGTGTGTGAATTGAAAGTCTAATGTATGGTTAGCCTTACTAGAAGGTGTAGTGAGCTATGAAGAAGGTGTGGCCAAAACGATTAGAAGTGTAGACAAGACATTTTTAGGTAAGACCAATAGGACTAGATCCAGCACTGGTTAGTTAGGTGACTGTTTATGAATACCAGGTTGTCCCTACCAAGATACGACCCTTCTATACTCTGGAATACATTGAGGAGTAAATACCTCCTGCAAGTTGTTCAAAGACACAGATGGGGGCAAATACAAAGTCACAGAAGTTAGAAAACCAGCACTGGCTGTCTGGCAGCTTCCTTGCCTTCAGAGGACTGTTTGGCACATAAATATTATCCATGCTTTGTCTCAGGATGGGATCTGACAGCTCTAAATGCTGGGTTTTCCAATGCCCTTCTAGCACACTTTATGATAGTGCCACTGATCTCACTGTCAGGAAAAAACTGCCTCCAATTTTCTCCTCTGTTTATGTTTTCTTACATTATTCATAGCAAATCTCTTCCTATTTTCTGCAGTCTGGATGTTTTATCTCCCCTCCCTGCTTACTCAATGTCTGTTTTTCTGGTTTTTTCCATGGTTTTTTGCATCTTCAGATCTTTATCCTTTCCGCATATATCATATGTTCCAGCTCTTTCATCATTTAAAAATGTTTTCTTTGAATTTCATGATCTTGTCATTGTCTTCCTTTCAGGAATCAAATTCATTGTTCTGGGTTTTGATCTTTCTAGATTTTGTGGCTCAGTGACTTGATCCCTTTGCACAATTCCCACTGACCTGTCTTGTAGCTAGTTCATGCCATAAACTATCATTTACCATAAACCCTTGGCTCTTTTTTCTTTATTGCCTTCTAAATCTTACTTTCCCATTAGTTCTTTGTGGTGTTTTCTTTTCTTATGGAAAACAGTGAATAGAATTAGACTGCATCCTTCCTTTATGTCATTTACTCCCAAATTATACTCCCCAAATTGCCTTTCTTCTACTTTTCTACCATGGTTGTTTTTGCGACTCCTCCCAAATTATTGCTGTTTGTAAATTTCATCAAGCGCCTGATTATTTCCATTTCCAGAGATTAACGAAGATGTTAAATGAGACTCTTGCAGAATCCAAGTAGGCACATCTGCCTCCATGAAACAATGTTTATAGCTAAGCGAGCCGCAATGATTTTTGGAGTAGAATCTCAGGAAATAATTTCTGAAAAGCCAAAAATGTGTCATCCGCTCAGAGTCATTTCTCAGTGATATTGCAGTACTAGCAAGCGCTGTTAATGTGGAGTGTCAAAGGCCACACCAAGCTAGGGCTGGTTTTCCTTCCACTGCTTCAGTCTTCTGCAACACAGGTAGGCAGATAGCTTAGGGTACCACTTACAGCCAGGACGTCACATGAGACAATAGAGCCTCACCAAGGGATAGTTTGCACTACAACTCTCTTTGGTTAAATTATCTGAGCTCTGCCTATCCATCATGATGGCTACTTGTGACATTCACTCTCCAAACAACCAATGTACTCTTCCCCTCCAAAAAAAAACCCAGAGCCAACCAAACCCACCCAGACAAAGCTTTCCACTCTATATTCATTTCCTTTCCAATAGCTCAACATTTCATTTCAGCAAATGAGAATGTCATCGTAACAGCCACAGTGGTAGAAATTCAGAAAACCTATTTCTGAAACAAGCTCTCCCAGAAACACTTGCTTATGGCTATCTATGGGCATGTATATTGGTCGTACATTTATCTTTACTCTTGCAGCAAGTGGGGCTAGTATGGGGCACCTGAGAGTGGTAGGGGGAGAGTAAACTTTATCCAGAAGTCCCTCCATACGATCTTCAAGCCTCTCCTGTATTTGTTGCCATGCAGTTGCACTTCCCAAATTCATGCCAGCAGTTCCTTTAATCACACCCCCACATGTTTTTGTTTGTTTATTAAGTGCCAACTGCATGGCCTGGGGCAGGCAAAGCAACTGAGACTTGCCACATTTCAGACTCACACCTGCATCTGGGATGCAAGTGATATCTTCCAAGTGTGGTGCGTCTCGGTTAGTGACTGTTCAAGAAGCATTAATGGAGAGGAGAGGGTTGGGTCTCGGCCACCTCATATAGGTGTTTACCTGAAGTTCCAGACCTGTCTGTGTCCAGTGACCTTGTCTGGCAGTCCTGGGCTCCCCTGTCCACTGCTCTGTTCAATGCACATGCCATTTGCAGTTACCTAAGCCTGCTGTAATCACTGTGGTGTAGAGCCTGGGTGGCGTCCAAAGTGTTTTGCCTGAGGTTGTGGGGAAGATCACTGAAGAAAGCTATGATTTGAAGCGTTATCTCCCAAATTCTAATTAATTTCCCTACTGGCAGGGACCTCTCTCCCTCCCCTTGTGGTTTAGTTTGCACACCTGAAATAATGAATGAAAATAGCGCAGGAGTGTGAGGAGCGAGGCTGCTGGGCTGGTGCAGGGCTTTGAACGCGCCCTCGGAGGGGAGCTCCGGTGTGGAGGCTGGCTCGCTTGCTCCGGCGCAGGGGTCTGTTCCAAACTGAGCTCCACCTGGGAGCCCAGGTTGCAAATCTTCTCAGGCCTCAAGGGCCTGAGATCCCCTTGAGGGATCGCTTCCCCTTACCCCATGCCAAGAAAAAAGATCTCCTCCATTTAGTGCTCTGTAGATGAGGAGCCTGTGTGTGCAGCTGTACATTTGCATGGGCATGCAAGAAACAGGCACCCTTTGGGAACTCTGTGAAGTCTTGGACAGCGTGATGCCAGAAGACTTCAGAACTGGTCCTCTAACTTGAAAACCTTTAATAACACAGGTGGTTATAGAAAGTTTGCGATGACCAAGGAACTAACCTAGTTTTCTTGCTGGATAGAGTCTGGCATGAATAAACCCTTCCTCCTGTCTCTTTTTTCTCATGTCTGTTGAAGCATTGACATGGATGGTCTTTAAGTTTTATTGTCCACTGGCACGAAAGCTGTTCTCCAATGATTTCCAGTTTCATATTCCCTTTTATTGTACTAATGAATGTTAACTCAGTTGAAACAGCAGACTCTCGTGGTCTACTGTTGTGGTGAACAGGTCACAAAATACCTATCTTAGCAGAAGTAAAATAGACAGGGGGTAAAGTACAGTGCAGCAAGATTTTTTACACTTCCTTCTGTTGTTTTTTCTCCATTTTTTTTGAATGACTTGGATTAATATTTTTTAAAATGATTGCTAGGCAGCAATGTTTCAGAGCTGGAGTGTATCCTCTAAACAGCTTTAACCTAGTGATCTCAGAGGGGAAGAGAAAAAGTGGCTGAAACCACCAGCAATCTCCAGCTGCATCTATGGCTTTGGACAAGTTTGATCCGAACCCAAACACTGACAGATCAGGGCCTGTGCTGTGCAATTTTTCATTTGATACTCTCCAGCTTTGATTTCTGGGGAGGGGAAAGGAAAGGGTGGGTAGGGGATCAAAGGCACCAGCTATGTCCACACCCTTACGTTAAATCCAAACCCACTTGCTTTAGGATGTTAAAGAAGACATAGAGGAAAAAACAGAAGACATATAGGAGGAAAACTAGAAGGAATAATCTTTGCAGAGAGCGAGGTAAAAGGGGGGATTTGAATCTCATATTGCATTGAAAGTTCAGCTGTGCAAATATAAACCTTACAGAGAAACATGCACATTTTTTTTCTTCAGTTTTGGCATATATACCTCTTGTCATACCACTGTCCAGAACAGAACACGAAGGTTGGTTTTATCCAGTCCCTCTTGTACCGTCGTAGAGGATCGTTTGAGTGTCAGAATGGTACCTTCCCAGCTGGCAAAGAGGAGGTGTAAAATGGAGGAGGATCACAAGGTGGCACTGGAAGAAGTGAAGTTGCATCAACACTTTCTTCAGGGAGACTAGGCCAAGGAGTGAGTTGAGTTCTGGTGCTCTCCTCTGATCCATGTCTAGATATCCATGCTCTCACTGATAGATAGCCTGCGACTGTAGAAGTGTAGTCTGAGCTCACACAGCCCGCAAATCCCATCTGCCTCTGGGGCACATGATCTCAAGGCTCTTCTAAAGTGGATTCTGGGGTGGGCTTATTTGTCCAACATTGGTTGCCAAAAGAGCATCTGGGAAATGCGGAGGCAGCTGGGCTGGGCATGGTGAATGTCCTTAAAGATTGATGTAGTAGAAGAGTGTAGCTCCAGACAGGAATCCAGACTGGAGGGATTTCAGGCCATTTGGTTGGCGTCAGGGTGGTTGTCTGACCTGGAGGGCGTAGCTGGGAGAGGTGCCATGAGAATAGGCTCAAATAAGCCAGTACCCGAAAGTATGGGACTGGGCTGAGGGAGAAGGGCTGGAGTACATTCTGTGAACCCTGAGCAGCTGTATCTAGATCAGCAAGTAAGATCTGCTGCATCAGACTGGCTTTGACAAACAGAATTAATTTCCTTTGCAGCAGCCACTCCCAGGTCATAAGGAACTCTTCATGGGGACCAAAAGCCTTTGTGGGGTCAGTGACAGTTTGGAATAATGGTTGGATTAAATAATATTTTGTATATATGTATATGTCTATACTAAGGATCACAGACCGCTGTGTTATAGATAAAGGCGAGTATGTGGCTGTTGTAAAGGGCCTTGAGACGTTTCTTTCACTAAACTAGGGTTTGTCTTGCCCAGACATTACTGCAACAGCTGTTACTGGGGAAAATCCTGCCTTTAATGGAAGGGAGCCAGGAGATGGTCTGGCCAAGAGGGAGTCAGTTGGGGGTCTCCATCACTGCATCAGAAGAAGTGCAAAATGAAGCAGGTGGTGTGTTACACTCCAAAGCTCTGAAAGAGCAACCAAAGAGCTTTGGAAAGGACCTTTAAGGGTGCAAAAGTTAATCTGTTAGCGATGAGGCTTGTTGTCAGTGAAATATCATGAAGAAACTTAGGGGAGGTTCTTTAAGGGTCTGGCTTCAGGGGTTGTACTATTGCCTGTTTTCTGTGTAGCTGGAAGAGCTGTTTACCAACAATCCACAAATAGAATAGCGTTTGCCTTGGGAGACAGAAACATTCTTCTAGAGCAAAGCCTTTTCAGCAAGAACTGACCAACTCAAACTCCTTTTTAGAAAGGGCAATTTCTGCTGGGACAGACAGAATGCCAGTTTCCTGTAAACTTTGACTCCATGAGAGACAAGTGTTAACAGAAACTGGTGCTGAAGGGGTTTCCTGAAAGGGCAGGGAACATTCTGAAGATGTGATTCAAACTCTGCCCAAATGTTCCTTTTCCATTGCTGCCCTCTTTGGTTTCCTTTAATTAGTCAGCTTACTTCTCACTGGATTGTCCTCCAGGAGGACTTCGTAGATCATACTCACATTTCCCCCAGCATGAGTCCTCACTTCTTATCTGCTGAAGCTGCAAAAGCAAACTCCTTCCCTGATGTGCTGTCAATAGTTACACTTCAAATGAACTTGGTCTAGTAAGCCACCTTCCTTTAACAATCCTTTCCCAATGCTAAATTAGATAGGTTATAATCAGTAATTTCTGGAATAACCTTCATTAAGAAGTCCTCTCTGTAGGGAGATGGAAAGATTGGTAGCTTTTTATCTACCTTAATGTCTGCATTTGTGCTGATATGGGGCCTAGAGGCCTCTGTTTGTCCTCATAGCTAGAAAGGAACACTACCTAGTGAAACACACACACGCTTACAGACGTACTTCTGCCCCAGTCTGGAGGGTCTACCAGGGAGTTCATTCTGAATTGCATTGTTCATTCTTTGATCTCACCGATAGTGCCAGCAAAGGAGGCCCCACTTGGGAAGCCACCACAAAAGACTTATCTGATTGCATTTATTACTAAGCTAGGCTTGATTTGAATGATCCATCTAGGAGGTAATGCACCCCACTGCATAATCCACACACCAAGACACCAAGATATGCAACTCTTGCTTTCATGGGGTAAACTATTCCAAAAGGTGCAGGAGAAACAGGATGGAGAAGGGAGGATTGAGTTTGGAAACAATATACTAGCTGATGTGTAGCATCCAAGCATAACTGATAAGACAGTGACAGCTGCTAAACTACCAGCAAGCACACCAAAGAATGGCATATCTTATACAGAGCCACGAAACACACTGCTCAGAGGGCAGCCTGGAACCCAGACACGACTGCCTGGAGCCATTGGGTGTAAAGACCGTGTGGGTTTAAGAGAATTTGCCCAGATGGCTTCTGCCCTATAACCAGCACGGTCAAAAACATCATGTGTTATTTCCTCATCATCTATCACAGAGGCTTCCCTTGGCCAGAAGGAGCAAAAGATTGATTATTCTTGGCTGATCTTTTCTTGCTGGACCGAGGCTTCCTGGTTCACATTCAGATTTAGCAGAATAGGTCTTGTCATTCTCAGATTACTAGTTTAGCTGCTCCATCAGGGGAATGTCCAGGAGTAGAGAAGAAAGGGAGAGGTTCCAAAACTTGAGACTGGAAAGTCTGAGACATGCATTTCTCTTTTTCGCTCTCAATACGAGTCTGAACCATATTTAATGCAATGTCAGCTTTACGAGGTCATTGGCTCCAAAGTCCAACTCCCAAACCAAAGCTTCCTCTGGTATTTTGAACCATTGTGCATTGCATCTCCCATTTGCTTTGCTATTTGCATTTGCAACAAAAAGCAGTAGGTGAAAGAAAAAGATGAAGTATGTTTAGTCAGGGAAAACTCATGGCACAGCTGTCCCCTTAGTTGTCACCATTATGAATACGTGAGACTTCCAAAGCCAAAAGCTCACATTGACCTTGATAATTACATCAACAGCAGGGAAGCACCTGCAGTAATAAAGGAGATCACATTCTTGATTGCTGGAATTCTAATAATTTGTTTTTAATTTTGTAGGTATTTAAGCAGATAAGAAGAAACAAAGATTATTTGCTGGATCTTTGCCTTGGAAGAACTATTCATCTTGCTCCGTTTACCTGAGGCTAAGAAGTTCCTTTCTTCACCTCTGTCTAGGTGGTATCTCTAGAGACTGAGTTCCTTGAACAAATATAAGTGAGCAAAAGGACTTAATTCAAAACCTCATGCAGGCAAGGAGAATCTTTGCATGGACTTCCAGATGCTATGGGTTAGATCATAAACAAGTGCATGCTTTACAGTTCCAATAGTGCAGTGCTGATCACCTTTGTCTGCAAAAGCAGGGACTCAAAAGGTCCTGAAAGCTTTTGCCTCTTCAGAAAGTGTAATCTTAAATAGACACACATGTCCTCAAAGCCTCTTTGTAATGTGACTGCAAAAAGACATTCTACTGCACCAGTTCATTATTCATTCTTTAAGTAGTCACAGCCGCATTAGTTCACAGACAGTTCTAAAAAATGGTCAGAGCAGGCAATAGAACCTAATTTTGAATGGTCATTTTACACCTAACTTTAAGCACAAATAACAAAGATGGAGCCACCCTAAACTGAGTCTAGCTCTATGATTAGAGACCACTTACAGTTGCACAGGTTAGAAATAGAAACAATACGTTTAGCATTTAAAATTAGGATAAATTTAGTTTCATTTCATTGCCAGGTTTGAACCCGACAAAATGGCCTACCTACACATTTTCCACTGGTTGCTACCTTCCAGAATAGGTAACGGACAGGAAACATCAAGCCAGAAGCTGATGTTACAGTAAGCTGCAAGCAAAAGGGAATTGTAATTGAAAGCATTTCCATACCATGGGCACTGCTGAGTGGCTGCCATTTTAATTATATGATCCCTTCTTCAAAAGCAATCTTCCACTTGGATACCAAGTATAAGTCCTGCCAAGAGGTCTCTGAAATGCCATCAACAATTGTGCTTTCTGACAAAAAGATAAAGTTAACTAATTGTAAGCACCCTTTGCTGATGAACTCAGAAAAACCCCACTGGCTTCTCTTCCTGGAGAGGCAGCAAATAACGTGGGTCATGTGCATTAATATTTTTGCACTGACATAACTTTGGCACAGGCCTTGGGTTCTTGCCAAGGTGCCACCTGGAACCGACAGCATGCATTTAACACAACACAGAGCAACAGTCATATAAAATTAAATCACAAGACCCTATCCAGCCCAGTGCCTTACCTCTGGCAAAGGGACATAGGCAATACCTGTGGAATAAGTATAGGAGACAAGGCAGATATAGCATGATCCTCTTCTTAGCATCTCTCCCATGGCCTCTATGTGATTTAAAATCATCCTGGACTAAAGGTTATTTCTCAACTTGCTGGGATTAGTGGCCACCAAGACATATCACTGATGGACTAATCACATTGTTAGCCCTTGCGTAAGTTAAGTTCCATAATACCCTGTGGGAATGTGTTGTTTGATTTAAATACACATTGTGTAAAAAGGCAATCCACTGTCTGTTAACTTCATTGGTTTCTGCTAACTTTATTATAATAGAGAAGTAATTACTAACTGTTCCCTATTCATTTGGTTTGCATCATTCTTAATTCTATAGGATTCTGTCATACTCCTGTCAGCCACCTCTCTTCTAAGTAGAAGCTCTCTAGCCTGTTCAGTGCCTCCTGGCAAAACTATAGTACTGTGCCTTTTCCAGCTTTATAGTATCTTTTTTTTTAGTGGGGTGGGACCAGAACTCCACTTGCGCACCCTTGGTCTACACCATGGTGAAGCTATATTTTCTGGTTTGGTCTTAGTTGCGTTCCTGATGTTCTGTGAGCTTCTGCAATTGCCAGTGGGAATTGAGCTGCCATTTTTAGACAACCGACCATCATGGCTCTAGGATCTCTTTGTGATTAAAATAGCTAAATTATAGCTCATCTGGATAGTGATTCTCCCCCCACCCACCTGTATATTACTTTGCATTCATCAAAACTGTATTTATGGAATTGAAATCCCTGATCACTCGGTTTCATTAGTAACTTAACAGCAGAGAAGCAGCTCATCTGGTAATGGAGAGGCATTTTAACCACAGCCAGGATTGTTGTCACCTGAACAGGTTACTGGTTAATAATTCATTCATATAGAAATCTACAACTGCATTTTACATGTATGGCTAAGGTCATTTTTCACCTCTGCTTTAATTTGAATCAGGCACTTATTTGCCAGGCATGTTGTAGCTTAATGTAGATGGTTTATAACTGAACCAAAGCCAACTTCACATCCAGATGGGAGCAGCACTGCCCTGGCAACCTGGGCAGTCTGAAAAAGGCGAAGGATTGAAATTGCCAGGAGAATCTATCTTCCAGTTTTCTTCCTAGCAGTGGTGCATTCCCTGGACACCTCAAGATTTAGAAAGTTTAGCAGGTCTTTGCACTTGCCAGTGCATGGACGGGAGTCTTCATCCTGCCGTTCCATGGTAGCTTCAGTTCTTTTCTGCCTTCTGTTTCTTTTAGCCCCTTCCCTTTCCTGATGCCTGTTTTAAACACACAGCTACTGTCATGAAATTACCAGCTCCTCTAAACTTTCTTCTGAAAAGCCAGACCACCACATGGCTGCAAAACGTTCCTCTGTAGGACCGGGTATTAAATTAGGTAAAAATTGTTCTGGTTACCCTTCATTGTGTTTCTTCCTCATACTGGCATACTTTCTGCAGACATTGAAATTCTGGGTCAGGGACTGCCTCGTTTGGTGTTGGTTTGCACAGAGCCTAGCCCGACAGGTACTTGATTTTAAAATATGAGGAAAAGATGTTTTACAGGATAATGTTACAGTTGTCACAGAAAGAGCTGGCATAGTGTATTTTTGGAAACATGATAAAAGAAAGAAGGGCAGTCGCATTGCTTTTCTGTGATAGTAAAGCCCCTGCTGTTATGTTTCTTATCAATTTCTCAGCCTTTCTCCACAAACTGTTAAAATGCTTACGACAACAAAGGATCCTTTTTTCCACTAATCTTGCCTCCTTTTCAGTAATTTTCCTATAATCAACCAGGGTGAGAAATGGCAAATATGACACTGCACCCTCCTGGCCTGGATGTGCTTTCAGCCTTCAAAGGTTGTCATTTTATTCCTATCTCTGCCACCAGGCTGGTGATATTGTGCTAAGATGTTTCCTCCTCTGGAAAATAAATATAATTTTGCAAGTCTGTTGTCAGATCTGCTGACACAACACACTGTATAAGAGCTGGACAATATTATGATTATTGTTGTTATTCCTCCCAAAGTTTGAGAGCTGATTTGCAATCCCTCCTCCTTCTCCTTTTTCTTCTCATGGAGGAGGCAGAAATTGGCAGCTGATGGGATCTGCAGGATTTATTTTTTATTATTGACCTTTTCCAAAGCCTCAGCAATTGTTTCTTTCCCTTTCTAAAATACACATACAGCTCTAAGGACAAGTCAAAGGCTGAAGTGCTATTTTTGAACAGGTTTCTACACTTATTTTTATTTTATTCCTTTTTCTCTCTTTGTACCCCATCCTTAACAAAGACAGAAATGAGTGGAATTCTATTTTGGAAAGGCATGAGAAACAGATGCAAACATGCATTCATCGAGCAAGGCATTCTCTGAAACCTCTTCAATTGGAAGAGCAGATTTAGAAAGACATTTGATGCTGGTAGCCTGTTGAATTGCTACCAACAGGCACAGCAGGATAACTGTCCATCTAGCTATATAAATAAGCAAATAAGTATCGCACACAAGTGAATATATATGTATAAAAGTGTGCATATATGTTCCTTGGAACAGAATTGCAAAGATGGAATTATGATAAGCAGTCTCTGCGTGTCCCTTTTTAAATTTTATTTCCTGATTAATATGCCTAATGCTATTTACAGAGTTTTTTTAGAACAGTTCTCTGGTTCTCAACACCTCCTCTCCCTTCATTTTCATAGGATCTCAGTCCAGACTTAGATGATGATATTGTAGGACTTCAGTTAAGCCTGGTACAGAACTCATGAGATAGGTGAGATCCCCGGAGGGTTTTCATGTTCTCAGGTTTCCAAATGTTAGCAAGAAATTCACCTAGCCCCATAGTTGTTCTAGCATCTGAAAGCAGCTCACTTTTTACCTGGGGGATATCTGTGGAGGGATTGCCCGTAAAGGCAGAACAGAACGTCTCCTTCACACATGCACAAAATGGCAGTCCAGAGCTTTGAGCATTTTGTTGTCAGGCACAGAACATCTGGTCTCTGGTGAATCTTACCCCCAAATCCTGCAGATTTGGCTGATTTTGTCTGCAGAGCAAAACAATGGGAACTTTCTCCATGTGTCAGGCTGAAAGCTAGCGAAATCATCTTCCTTGGCCTGACAGCCTGGGGGCCAGCTGAGATGATGAATATTTGTACTCTCGGAACCAGGCTGTGATTCCAATTCATTTGCGTTTCAGTTATGAGAAATTTGACTCTGGCCCAAAGAGGAGCTGAACTGGTGGCCTAGCAGAGAACAATGCTTTTCAGAGGATCCAAGCAGCAGAGCTGTCTACCCATGAAGAATTGTAAATGCAACGTTGTAGAGAGGCCCCTCTGGAGACCCTTCTGA
Source organism: Burhinus oedicnemus (assembly GCA_008921705.1). Classification (NCBI taxonomy): domain Eukaryota; kingdom Metazoa; phylum Chordata; class Aves; order Charadriiformes; family Burhinidae; genus Burhinus; species Burhinus oedicnemus. The sequence continues at coordinate 431,382 of VFFE01006074.1, read as the reverse complement.
CTTCTCATACTGAAGGGGAAGCGGTTGAGATGATGGGTCCTATAAACTCTGTGGTGTCTGGTGTTTTATATATATCCCTGTTGGATGGCATTTACCCCAAGCAAAGAGGGGACATTTCTCTGGCCCCCTCTTGCTCGACTGTTGTCAGCACATCACTAGTTTACTGTAATACAATAAGGCACTGTGATGTTGCAGTCAAACTCCATGCCCACCTCTGTAAACGCAACTCACTGACGCCAAGTTGCCCAGGACGTTACACAGCTCATCCTTTGCTGGCAGGAAACACCCCTCTGCCAGGATTTGGTGCACTGGGTGTTGGAGATTTGGTCCTGATGGGACCATGGACTCCTGCAGAAACAGGTTGCACAAAATGGAGAGAAAGGTTGGATCAAGCAGTGACATGAAACAGCATAGCCCTTTTCATTCTCTTTGGACATCTTGTAGAGCTTCTTGCCAAAAAAACACCACAGGGCACCAAATTCAAGGCTGAGCAGGAAACAGACCTTTCCTTAGGGGTGACAGTAACGGGCACAGTTAGATCAGCAAGGAATAAAATGGCAAGGGTTAGAAGGATGAAAGCCCCTTCTCTCTCACAGCTCAAGTCCATCCTCTGGGAGGAGACATATGTGGTACTCACCTGTGTAAGGCTCTTCCACCCCTGTCCCTGATGGCAGGCTGAGATGTTCTTCATAGGCGGTCAGCCAGCCATTGTCTCCATGGACTTCTCCAGCCCTGTGATGCCTTGCCAATATCAAAATGAGCCCATCATCCGCTGGCTGCTTTGGGGTGAGGAGAAATACCTTGAATGGCTCTCATCACCTGCTGTTCAGCTTCTGCACATGCCTGTACAAGCTGTGAGGAGCTGGAGAGTCAGTCCTTTGCCTCAATTTCCTCATCTGTAAAACAGCAATCAAACCTTTCAGTTCTACCACCAGTAGTGGGCTAGAGACCTAGTGTAATAAAACAATACTGTTATGATAATTTTCTGTGATGTGACTGCCTCTGTTATTATAAAACTTCTCATTTTCACCTGGGGTCTATTTTCTAAGCTCCAAAGAGCGGTCGTGATGTGGCATATGTTTTCTTACCTTGCTTAGATGGTCATATAAAGGGACATACCATAAAAAGCATGTTTCTGGAACAGAAGGACAGAACAGATATTGCATTTAAATCTGGTCTTCAGCCATACTTGGGAAAAGTGTTATATATTCCAAGAGACAGCACTGTAACCTTTAGTCCCATCCTTGGTCTCTTTTTTCCTGCCTGAATTTAACTTTAAATTATACTGCCTAGCAATATCCACCAGGCGACGCTAAAGTAATCTGAGATCTTGGGGCACATCAAAGCCCTGATCACACCCTCTGTGTCCTAATCCTGCTCCTTATTGTAGCTGCAGGCAGGCGGGGAGGTCGGCAAGGGGCAACCCTCTACCATGGAGAGGTGGAGTGATCTTCCCACCTCCAGAGATGCTGGTTCAATTTGTTGGTCCAGCACCATGCAGACCCCCACCCCTTCCAGCCTGAGCACAGGGTGTAGGTGACAATGATTTTACTGTCAGTCCTTTGCCTGTGTGGGCTTTATGGCGGGAGGGCTGTGAAAAGGAGAAGGAGCATCTGTGTCTGGCACGCTGAGCAAGGGAGGGAGCTCCAGGCACGGGCGTGATGACAGTAGATGGTGAAATCATTAGCCCGGGATTATAGTGAGAGATGGGGCCTGAGCCACGAGAGAAGAATCTGTATCCAGAGCTCGGGGGTGGTGGGGTTGGGCTTGGGCCCATCTCAAATTCAAATTTCAGTGCACAATTCAGCAAAAAGACACACCAGGCCCAAGGGAAAAAAAGTAACTTATTCACACACACAGATTAGCAATAACAGTGGAGGGGATGCAAAGAAATACCTGCCAAGTAGATTTTTTAAATATTAATGATCTCTCCTTTTTCTTTTAATTTTTTTCCTTTGTGGTTTGGTTTTTTGTTGTGGGGTTTTGTTTTTTTTTTTTCCACAGTGAGAAAGCCCCTCCCCACTTTTATATCGAATTTGGCGCCTTGATTTCCTTCTTGCCGAGACATTCCATCCATCCCCAGCACAATGAGAAACACGGCTCTGCCATGCGATAAACATGGTGATCCAGCTCTCCAGATCCCTCCCTTTGGAAAGAAAATGTCCAGCCCCCCCTTGGAAAGGACAAACTGCCTGTCAAGGCAAAGGAAGCTGCAGGATGATTCAGAGCCAGGGCACCTAAAATCAGCCTCTGTTGAAAAAAAAAAGTAAAAATAAAGGTCACCTTCAGATTTCAATCAAGATTAGAATTTTCCAGGTTCAGGCTTGTTTTAATAAGGGGGTTGAACCAGATTGCTAAACTGAAACTTCCTGGCCCACTGGGGATATTTCAGCTTTGGAGTAAAATCTTGTTTCAAGCTCCTCAGGTTTCAATTCTTTTCTGGTAACAACTCCATATCCCACTTGAATAAACCAGTAGTGAAGGTGGTGGCTGGTTAATGTTGTGGCTGGTTCTGTGCTTTATGACAGTGTCCCTTGCAGTGTTTAGGGAAGAGGATTTAGAAGATTGGGTAGTCGGAGGGGAAGGCTTGAACACTAGTGTGGCTCTGGCAAAACATGAAAAAAAAGAACTGCTCTGCCTTGCCTCATTTTTTGAAGATCAATTGTATTTTCTTTTTATGATTTCAACCTAGGATGCTCCTTGTTTTATGCCTTTGCAGTGATTGTTTCAGGAGGAGCCATCTGAAGAAAAGAAAGTTGGTGGTAGATAGGGTGTGCTGAAAACCATCTGAGACGTGCACACTTGTGCAATACTTTGATGCATTTAATCATCCTTCTGAACAGAAGTCCACCCTCCCCAGGACAAAGGTCTACTCCAGGCAAAGAGCTTTCCTCCTGGGCCATTAAAATGCAGCTGGACTACTACAAGGATGTTATTGCTACAACCATTTCCACCTTGGTCTTTACCTACTGGGCATAAACTGACGGAGAATTTGTGCCTTGGAGCACTGGGATTGTTGTTGTTGTTGATGTTTTGATCTATTGCTCAAGGGATTTGTTTCACCAGAACAGTTATTGCTGCTCAGGCCAAACAACTGTCCCCATCCACAGAAGTTCTCCCCTGACACTAGACACCAGTAGGGGCCTGGAGAAGAACGTAGGCAGAAGGCAGTCCTGTAGCAGTCTTTCCTCTGACTGTTCTCGCAGTTTCCAGTCACATGGATGACTTTGTATGTAATGGCTTTCCCTGGATTTCTCCCTCACAAACTGATCCAATCACTTGTTGAATTTGGTGTCCTGAGGCAAGGATTTCCATAGCTGAGTTACCTGTTATGAGAGGAGCCACCTTTTTTTGTTTGGAACCTGCCTCCTACTAGTTTAACTTGATACCTGCCCAGCCTCTCCTTCCCGGCATGAGCTGCACACAGGAAAAAAACAGTCTTCCCTGGGAATAGGGTCAACTAGGGAGATGACCTCCTATCATAAACTCCAATGAAAAATTTTCCCCATGGTGCTCCTAAACTGTGATGAGATGAGAGTCGTATGGGCTTGGATTGGAGACAACTCCGCACAGGGGTTGATTTGTGTGCGGTAACGCATGGGCTGGGCTGGGCTGACACAACAAGATGGCTACTCACACTGTCTTGTAGTAAATCTATTTTGAACTTGACCTCCAGGGCATTAATTTCTACTCTCACCAGGCAGAATAATTTGCTGTTACTCTTTTTATTTTTTCAGTAAATAAATCAATCCAGCTCAGATTTTGACCTTTTACAGTTAAAATGTAAACAACCACCCAGAGAACCTAGAAAGGATGGAAGATGTGGGAAGATGTCTTTGCAAAATATGAAGACATTCATTTTCCAACTGAGCAACTAAGCTTTCAGGTTTTGTGGACTACATGACAGCACTAATTGGCAAGCACTGACTGGCAAATTTAGAAACTAATCCTGCAATGCAAAAGTAAAATAGCCATTCAGTAATAATCCCTCTTGGAACAAAGACAGGAAATTCAATATCTTTGCAGAGTCCGAAGTTAGACTGGGGCCATGGGTTTAGTGAACGGCTTCTCCAGGGATTGCATTTGTAAACCATAAACAGATTAAGAAAACCCACCCCTGCAAAATACCCTCATCACAGCGAATTTTTCCCTTATTTAAATCCTATCTGCATTTGTGCTGTAAAATCTCCAAGAGTCATGGTAGGAAAGAATCTTCTTGCAGTGCGATATTTTACTTGATCAAGCAAAGAAGGGAGGAGAAAAAAGAAAGAGCAAAACAGAGAGAGATGTCCTGCAAAACAAATAAATGGCAGTATTTGTTTTGTGTTTGTTTGGTTTTTTTCCCCCAAGAGTCCTTCTAAGTGTTTCTATGGCTCTGGGAGTCATGAATTGTTTGCGTAGTCTTCTTCGCTGTAAGAGATTGCTCCCCAGCCATGTTGTTAGAAAATACAAATATACTGGGTACAGACAAAGACACTTCAGTGATTGGTTAGAAACCTAGAGGAGGTAGAGGAAAGAAGAAGAAAGAACTTGCAGCTACATATCTCCCCTGGGAGTGGTCATGATAGTCAGGTGAATGGCATATAGAGCTGGAATGTTCTTTCATGCACAAGTTGCAGACACAGTCCTTGTTTTTATGTCCATATCGTTCAAACACATAAAGATCTGATCTCCATGAATACTGCTTTATGAAGGTGAAAGATGTATGACTGAGAAAAATTGTTGTACCCCTGTTATTGAAAGTGATGTCTGTAAGGGAAGCCTACAACTTTAAGAAAAAAAAAAGAAAAAAAAAAAAAGGAAAGTCAACAGAACTGGGAGCAAATGGTGAAGAGCCACAAATGTATATGCAGGGTTATGTAGAGAATTATACATATTATAGATAGAAGAAAAAAGCTTTACTGAAAAGCAAAAACTGTTTCAGGAGGCTATGCAGAATACTTCCCAGCAATCAACTCTGTGAATACCCTTCTCCCCAAAGTGTTGCTTTGATCACCAAGAAGACGACTGAGAGAGGACTTGGCAGGAATGTTTAAATACTGTTGTTTTCAACTGAATGGAGAAAACACTGTTGAAGAACTAATGTTTATACATTTCTGATGGAGGCTGAACAACTTAAAGTTACCTAAAATGTGAGCTTATGAGGTGAAAAATTTAAGTCTGTTTTCATTAGCAAAAAGGAAGCAAAAAGACAAAAAAAAAGGGGAAAAGAAAAAGGTAAAAGGAGAAAATTCCTCTGTCAGGTCACTTTCTAGCTGCCCTTAAGGTCATTCTGTCCTAATGGCACATCTTCTGATGTGGACACCTGTTCAGTGGGATCTTTGTTGAGCTCACTAATTCATTTCACAGCATCACTGGTGGGTATCTATGTGTAACAAAGCCCAGGCCATGTGTATGCAGATACTGAGACGTTCACTGCTGAGAAAAGACTTTGGGGATGATGTTCAGATACAATCACACAGAGCTGACTTACTTTCTTTCTCTTTCTTTCTTTCTTTTTTTTTTTTTTTTTTTTTTTTTCCTAAAAGCAGTTGTCACAGCAAGAACACATTGTTGATAAACCGCCTGGTTCAGTCAGTAGGGGGATGCACAATCGTAGACATGATGACCCAGATTTTTGGAGGCATTCAGCTAGCCAAGTTGTATTAATTTCAGAGGGACTGAGACACCCTGAAATCTCTAAGCACTTTCTCATTTTTCCATCATATCTGAGAACATTCTCATTCTTCATGCACTTAGCTAATATCTCTTAGTATCCTTCCTGGATCCTTAGTCCTAAGACTTACTCATTCTATTCTAACTATCTGTTGTACCATGTCTTTCACTTAAGTTTATTGCTTTTTTATATCCCTGTGGTATCATCTTGTCATGTCCATTGGAACTTTTTTCTCTGTCCAGTAATCGAAAAGTCCTTTTTCTGACATTTCTGATGTGGTTCCATGACCTGAATACAGAGAAACTGACTGACTTATTTCCCTTTTAAAAGCTATCAAACTTTCTGTTGGTCTTTTTTGAGGGTCTGTGTCTCTGACAACAAAACAGGAAACAGGCAAGGAGGTGTTATTATACCTATTTTAGGAAACTGAGGCAGAGAGAGGGAAAGAATGAGAAAGCAACTGTCTACATGACTCACCCAAAGACAACAGGACATCAGGCTCCAATCTGTAAGTCACAGGGTACCCTAAACCTAACCACTGAGATTTCCTTCTACTCAGCAAATCATGAATGACATGTTTCTGATACTAACCTATGCTAAGGCAACATTTGATGTGGTTATTGAAGACTCCATAACTTGTTTTACCCTTTCATTTTCTGCCGATTTTTTTCACAGAGCATTAAATAATTTCACCTATGTGCAACGTTTGAGGTGAAACATGGTGCAGAGAGATCATAGAATCATAGAATCACAGAATACCAGATTGGAAGGGACCTCAAGGATCATCTGGTCCAAACTTTCTTGGCAAAACCACGGTCTAGACAAGATGGCCCAGCACCCTCTCCATCTTCTTTGTAGCCACCCTTTAAGTACTTGAACATGGTGATAAGGTCTCCCCTAAGCCTTCTTTTCTCAGGGTGAACAAACTCAGTTCTCTCAGTCTTTCCTCATGTGGCAGGCTTCCCAGTCCTTTGATCATCTTTGTGACCCTTCTCTGGACCCTCTCCAGCCTGTCCACATATTTTTGTGTAATGGGGACCAAAACCGAGCATAGTATTTCAGGTGTGGCCTGACAAGCACTGAGTAGAGTGGGATAATGACTTCTCTGGTCATTCTCTGGTCACAACTCTGCTGTTGATGTCCTTGATGCAACCCAGCAGCCTGTTGGCTTTGTTTGTCACTGCAGCGCACTGTTCACTCATAGTGAGCTTGTCCACCAGGAACCCCAGGTCCCTTTCCACAGAGCTGCTCCCCAGTCAGATAGATCTTAGTCTGTGCTGCACTCCTGGATTATGTTTTTGCAGGTGCAAGCCCTTACACTTGTCCTTGAACTTCATAAGTTTCTTGTTAGCCCACTCTTCCAGCCTCTCCAGGTCTTCCTGCAGGGTGGCTCTCCCTTCCAAAGTATCCACTTGCCCACTCAGTCTGGTATCATCAGTAAACTTCAGTAGGGTACACTTGATCCCATCATCCAGTTCACTTATGAAGATATTAACCAGCATTGGGCCCAATATTGATCCCTGGAGGACCCCACTTGTGACAGGTTGCCAGCTTGAAAAAGAGCTATTTACCACCACCCTCTGGGTGTGACCTGTTAGCCACTTCCACACCCACCGCACCAGTCTAGACTAACGCATCAGTTTCTCCAGGAGGAGGCTGTGGGGAACCGTATCAAAAGCATTGGAGAAATCCAGGTAGACAACGTCCACCACTCGCCCCACATCAACTGAGCAGGTTACTTCGTTGTCATAGAAGGCCACCTTGCTGGCTTTTCCCAATCACATGCTTCATTTGACCTGTGATAGTCCCCAGGAGGATTTGTTCCATAACTTTCCCAGGGACTGAAGTAAGACTGATGTGCCTATAATTTTCTGGATCCTCCCTTAAGGCCTTCATGTAGATGAGGGGTGACATTAGCCTTCTTCCAGCCTTCTGGGATGTCCCCCAATCTCCATGACTTCTCAAAGATTATGGAGAGCGGCCTCGCAATGATGTCATTCAGCTCTCTTAACACCCTTGGGTGGATAACATCAGGGCCCATCGATTTGTAGGGGCCAAGCTGCTGTAATAGTTCATGCACCAAGTCTTCCTTCACAGACGGTGGGTCTGTGTTTGCATCAACCTGGATTTTTGTTCCCAAAGCCAGGGGCCCAACACTGCTAGTAAAGACAGAGGTGAAGAAAGTGTTGAGAACCTCTGCTTTTTCAGCATTGCTGGTGACTAATTAACCTCTCCTGCTTAACAGTGGGCCAATATTTTCCTTCTGGTTCTTGTTTATGTACCTGAAGAACCCTTTCTCATTTTTGACATCTCTGTCCAATTTCAATTCCAGATTCAGAAGCTCACAGTTAAGCCAAGGGGAGTCTCTGCCTACTTCACTTACCTGTAAAGGGGATGAACTGTTTTTGTGCTTCCAGGAGAACATTCTTGAAAAACTACCAGCACTCACTAGGTCCTTTATCCTCCATGGAAGCTTCCCACAGAATCCTTCCCAACTGAGCCCTGAGTGAGCTGAAGTTCACTTTTCTAAAATCTAAAAACTCTGTCTTAGTACTAACCTTCAGCGTGCATACCTAGATGTCTTGCAAGCTCCTAGCTGATTTCATCAGAATTCTGCTTCAAATATCGAATCAGCCTTTTGCATACAGAACAACCAAGTATCTGTGAACAAGTTTTGATGGTGGCATGACAAAGGAGGACACAGTATCCACCAAAATCAGAATAATTCTCTTCTGAGTATAGTTGGACAGATACAGGATGCTAGTGGTAAAACAAGATCAAGGCCAGTGTTAAAGGCTGGCTGAACAAGGAAAGTCCCTGAACCCTGTGAGCCTTACAGCACCAAGGAGTCTCCATTGAGCCAAGCTGGTGGAGGAAAACTACTGTAAGAAAGCTAGGGGAATATTGCATTGTCTTTTCCATTCATGCTGGTATGTTGTTTAAAAGTCATCGTCTCAAATGCATCTGTGAAGTTGAAAAGAAGTTGTTCCTGTGCATTTTTTTGAAGTGGACTGAGCAGAAAGAGACTAATATAATTCCAGTTGTGAGTAGTGCTCAAATAAATTGATTTATAGGTTCTTTTTATATTTAAAAATTGGTAAATAGAAGGACGGAGTGCTGCATGGAGTGATGTTCTCTAGGTAACAGCATTGGTCTAGAATCACAGTCCCTGGCTTTGCTATCTGCTGAGTAAAGATGATCCTGAGAAACACTAGGACACACTTGATCCATGGAGAGTTGCATTGTTTTCCTAACATCATACACTGCCTGACAGTCACTTAAAGTTTGTCCCAAACTCACCTAAAACATGAACTGATCTCATATGAAGCAGGCACCAGGTTCCCTAGAGGGCATCCTGATCATGTTTCCTCATATTAGGCATCTCCGATGCTGCTAAAACTTCACAGACCTTGCATGCAGAGATCCAGGAGTTTGGATATTACTTACGTTAAAAAGCAATGACACCCATAGAAGATAGCCTGAATTTTTGTTCCCACCTCCTCTTTCTCCTCTCATCTACCTGCAGGTGCTTCTGAAATAGAAATCTTTTGGATGCGTCCCATGGGAGTCAGTGGGGGAAACTTTGTCTCCTGTGAGATTCAGGCGCCAGCTCTTTGGGGATGCTCAGATCATATGTCTAGACGAGATAACATCCCTCTCTGAACCCCGGAGCTAACCCCAGGGGGACCCATTATTCATGTATAAAACACTAAGAGAAACTTGCTGCATACAACTTCCTTTTTCTTTCCCTCCTCCCCGTGGGAATTTGCTTGGTTTAACCCTTCCGTCCCTATGAGGCAGCGACTTCCCTGCTCAAAGCCATGACTGTTTACCCATCCACCCTTCAGGGCTCAGTACTCTGCACCTGCAAAAACAGTGTGGCTGGCTGAACAAAGCCAGGTGAGCCTTCAGCATCAGCTTTAATGTGAAGTCCAAACCCAGAGAGACCTCCTCCTTTCCCCATGGAGAATAACAGCTCTTGGACTAAATCTCCAGCCCTGCCTATAGTGCCCAGACAGCACGAAACACCTGGCAGTTTGTCCTAAGAAAACACCTGGAGTTGCTCCTGAGATAGAGGAATATCCAGAGCGTAAGAGAGTAATAGGGATATGCAAGGCACAGAAGGAATACAAGACACTTTATTCTGATCTGCTTTCAGTAACGTCATGCCCCTAGAAAGTCTCATGAGCTAGTGTAACTTTGGAAAGGTTAAGGAATGGCTTGCTTTCTGGGTGACAGTAACTGGGGCTAAAGCATCTCCCAAGACTAAAGGATGTGTAAAACCAGTGAATGCCATCCAGACATGCACTTTTCCCTTTCTGGACTAACCAAAGGGCTGCACACACCTCTTTCATGTTTGCCATGGCCATGCATAGGCCATGGACAGATGTTACTAATTTTACATGAGCTAGTCTGATTGCATAAATTCCTTAGCAGATCTTTTTTAGCCTGGTTTCATGACTTTTTTTTTCTTAGTCTCCAGCACTGAATTGTGACACCTATCAGGTTCTTACAAGGTCCTTAATATGTGAAGGCCAATTTAGTGTCTCTGCTTTCTGGTTCTTCTCAGCATAGCGTCCTTTCTGCTTAAGGCTTTAAGTTTGGATTATAATGGTCAGAGTAGGAAAACGCAAATCGATGCAGAACAGTCTTGTGCAAAGATTTGCTTTGATCTGTACCTTGCAACATAGAAAGAGACATCTGTCCACAAAAACATTTGTCCCAACAGCTCAGTTGGTTGAAAGGCACAAGGGATTTGCGTCTTTATGAGGTCCAGTTGGCAGAAGAGAGGAGAAATTTGGTCCCTACAGTGACTGCTATATCCACAAATTATCTGTATCTTCTATATTACTGATCATGTGTATCTATTTATGAAAGGCACTTGCAGTCAACAGTAGCAGAGTCCTGCTCCCTGATATTGCATCTTGGCTCTGAGTTGGAAAAGTCACTTCTAGGCAGATGGTATGTTTATATTGTGTGGATCCAGCACCTCTTTCCATTTAGATGGACAATGAAAGGACAAGTGGCAAAGGAGGAAAGATAAGAAAATGGGATCCAGTAGACATAAATTATACTTATTGAACGAAACAACAGTCTGGGGTTTTTTTCTTTTCCTTTCCTGTGCCTTGAGAACTGCAGGGTTTTCACAACATCACATCTGATTCATCACAGTGATAGAGGCCCATGGCTAGATCAGAGTAGTAAAATTATTGCTAACTACAATGTAGAAAATGAAAACATTTTTTATAAATGTTTCTACATTTAGAAAGAAGTGGGATGTTGCACTCCTATGACATGAGAATAGTGAACTCAGATCCCAGTCCATTAGTAACTACGCATGGTTTTAAACAATTTCAGTGAGAGATAAACATTTGGAAATCAGTAGGCCTGGATAACTTGGACTTAATAGTCCTAAAAAGGTTGTCTGAAGAGATCTCTAGCCAACTCATTTTAGTTTTGAATAAAACTTGGCCTACCCGGTAAATTCCAGTAGATCAGAGCAGCTAATTTTGTGCCAATATTCAAAAAGGCCAAGTAAGATGACCCAACTAATAGTAAGTCAGTTAGCTTGACACTAGCCTTAGGCAAAATAAAAAAAACCACCACCAAACAAAAAAACCCAGGAGTCAAATAATTAAAATTTAGAGAACAAATCTACTTAATGTCAATCAGCATGGTTTAATAGAAATGGGCCATGTAGAACCAGCACAATTTCATTAGCTGATGAGATCGCAGGTTTGGTTAGCAAATGTCACTGTGGAAAGATAGTGTACCATTGTAAGGACTTTATCTTGCCCAACATGCTCATTTCAAAAACAAGTCACTCTGTCTAATTCCAACAAATCCCACACTAAATGGGAGGTGATTGAACAGCTGTACAACAAAACTTATGAATCAGGGCACTTTTACAAATGAAGATTTTCTGGAGAAGTTAGAAGAGGAGATGTGGGAATCAAAGCTTTTACCAGTGTTATCCAATAGCTTGATCAGATAAAACTGCAAAGAACTAGCGGAGTGATCACTGATTTTTTATTTTTACTTTTATTTTTTAAAAAGCACAGAACAATTCTCCCACATACAAACATTCCTGACATGCAAGGAAGCAATGAAAAAGATAAAGAATAGGTAAAAATCTGAATCTTAGCCTGATTTTAACTTGACTGAGAACAAAACCAGTATTTCAGCCCCACATGAAATGTTCTGAGGATATTTTTTTCTCTTGAAAATGAAGTGACACTTCGATTGAAAAGGTAGAGATGTAGTGATCAAGATGCTTGATAAACTGAGCCTATTCAAGTGAAGTGCATACATGGAAAAAACAATTTTGGAGACATCTTCAAAATAGAGGACTGTTTTCTGAAAAGTGGTGGCTTTGAAAGGGTCACAGTGGGCAAGTAATTGAACATGTGGAAAAATTGTACTCAGAGAGTAGTTATCAATGGTTCATTGACAAAATGGAAGGATATAGGAGTAAAGTTCTACAGGGATTTGTTCCTGCTTCCTGTGCTATTCAGTATTTTCATTAATGACTGAATGATGGAATACAGAGATTTGTTATTAAGTTTGCAGATGACACCAAGCTGGGAGTAACTATAAATGCTGGAAGGCAGAACAAGTTTAGTATGATTACGACAAATTGGACAAATGATATGAAAAAAAAAGCTGCTCTTCAGTAGGAATGAGTACAAAAGTTCATTCCTTAGGCAGCAATTACCATTTTCCCAAACATGGAGTGGGTAATGCTTTTTGGGTAGCGGGGATCTGGAGTTGCAATAGACCATAATCTGAACATAAGTCAACAGTGTTATAATATTGCAAAAAAGAAAAACAGAGTAGGGGATGTATAAACACAAGTGTCACCTGCAAAATATGTGCAGTAATCCTTTCCTGCAGTTCAACATTGATAAAGCCTTAGCTAGAGGCTTTTCCAAAGTCCTGTGGGTAATTTTGGACCTGTGATGCCAAACAATATGCAGATCGACTGGAGGAAGTTGAGAGGCAAGTGATAAGGTCAGAGGTCTAGAAAACATGACCTGGAGAAAGAGATGTTATTTACCCTAGACTGTAGGTGCGTAAAAGGATGCTGCAGAAAGGAAATGGATGCTCTGTTTCTCCATGCTGCTGACAGACCAAAGTCATGGCTTAACAGGTGAGGATCCTAGATAGGAATGAGGAAAAAAAGCTACCTAATGAGAACGCAGTGAATCGCTCAAGTGCATTGCCTGGGGTGTTGTTCCCCTGGGAAGATTACCAGAGGGCTTTAAGGACAAATTAGAGAAACATCTGTAGGGATAAAACAGCTGGAATCGATCTTGAATTAGGGCAGGGAGATGGGCTGGAAAGGGATCTTAAAATCCCTGTAATTTACAAACATTTTAATGAAAGAAACAATGCAGTAGATGTTATAGTAGTACAGAAAGGAGCGCTAATTAAAAGTAGAGTCATGACTCCTAATACAGGGATGAGCTCTGTATGCAAATGGTGCCACTACTCTTGCTTTCTTCAGCAGAATGATGTAAATTATGAGAGAGAAAACAGATTTCATTGAGGCTTACGTTTTGCAGGGGAAATGTAAGCTATCTGTGAACTTGATTCCCACTTAGGTAATAGTTTCAGTTAAAGGAAGCGGGAATGTTTTAAAATCTAATGAAAAATTTTGACATCATCAAATCAAGACATTTTATTTCTTGCTTTGAAATAATGTTTTATTTTAAAGTTGATCTTTTTAAAGACAGAAGTTTAATAGAAGATTGTAAAAGTTGTTGAATGACTTCAAAGCCCAATATTTTTCATTGGTCAAAATTTAATTTAAGGAATTTCTCAAAAAAATAAAATGAAAAAAAATTAGCTCAGTCCAAAATAAAATGTTTTTTCCAGCAATATTTTGTTTGGTGACAGAGCAGAAAAAGCTCATTATTCCCTAGTTCTATTTGTCAAGCCTTGTGAGACCTGGGAGAGCCTTGATTCATAGCAGCTGTGCACCAGCCCATTTCAACTACTTCTCTCAGGGCAGTCTTGATTAAGACTATTCTCTCTCCTTTGGGCTGCAGTCTCTTTCTCATCTATTAACTTGCAGCAGCCAGGGAGGTAGCCAGTGTATTCCTCTACATCTTAATATCACCCAGAGAGACATAAAAAGCAACAAAAAATTGTCAAGGGTGAAGATAAGGGCCTTGGTGACCTAACAAAAGAGGCAGCAGATGAACTGTAGTGGTCCAATACCTAGGAAAGGATGGTGTTACTTTCTTTACATCTCAAGCTGAATGGATCTATGATTTGTCAACATATTCTTTCCCTTCTTTCCTTCTTTTCCATCATACACATCCTGTTGATTGTATCTCCTGCCAAGTGTACTTAATTTGTCACTCTTCAGCGAGGAGCTAAATTGTCCACTCCTCTGCCTGCAAGCAGGACTGTAGCAAGTAGGCTCACCAAGCTCCCTTCCGCTTCCTTCTCTGACCAACTCTATCCACACACTCCACAGCCTACTGCTGCTCTTTACACTTAAATCAGTGTGTATCACAGGGTTTGTGGGGTTTTTCTGAGCCCTCACCTAGCCCTCTGCTCACCTGTTTTCATCTCCACCAGACCCACCTCTCAGTCAAGCATCTCCATGAAGAGATATCAGAATTTTCCTCCCTCGGTAACTAGGCTGCTGTTTGTCAGGCAAGAACCTACTTTTGAAGTGAGGGTATCAGAATTTTTCCAACAGCTGCAGAGCCTCCTGAAGGACAATTTCTAGTAACAAACCCTGTGGGATGTTGCCTCTGTATTTGGGGGCTTATTTTATTTCTCCAGTCGCTCACTTGTGCCTTTAAATGTGAGCCTTGAAGAGGGCTCCCGCTTGAGGCAACTTCTTTGTAGTTGATTTATTTATTTTTGGTTTTTTGAAGTACAAGGTGTCTGTCTTCTCTCAGGCAACACTTGTAAAATCAAATGTCTGAGTTGGGTCTTGCTTGCACCAGAACCCACTGACACCAGCTGTGAAGCTCTAGGGGTATCAAAACAACAAAAACATGCTCAGAACCATGCCCTGTGCCTTTCTAGATATCTTACAAGACTGAATAGAAAAAAGGAGCATTTAAACAAATTCTCTGTATCCCCTTCCCAAGCAAATCTGTAAAGCCTATGTTCCTCCTCCAATGCTTATTGAACGTGGCTTATCTTCCACAAGGAAGGGCAATTAATCCAATTATTTGTCTTTGAACCACTCTGCAGTTGTCATTTAATTCTGTGGCCTGTTAATTCAAAGACTCCAATTCATTTTAGCTTGTCCCAGAATGTTATGGAAATGATATAGTTTTGAAGGCTTCTAACAGCAAGCCCACTTTAGGTCCAGCGCAGGGAGTTTTCATGAGCTGTATTTTCTGAGCGATTCCTCCAAGCTCAAGGCATGGAAATAACCTGTTCTGGTGGCTAACAGGGTCTCAGCTGCAGATAAAGTGTATCCAAGTGTCTGCAAAGACCTATGATCCCAATGACTCTAGTGTTGCCCTCTTCCCTCTCCCGACTTTACTGCCTCTTGCTGCATCTGAGCATATCCACGCTGTGAGTTTTGTTTAGACTCCTGATGAATATGTCAAGCTTACATCTCTCCCAGGTTGCAACCACGTTAACACACAAGAATGAACCTTTGACTGTCCAAAGCCGAAGGAACTGGTATCAGATCATCAAGGTTATTTCCTGCCATAAGCACTGTTGTCTGGAAGACATGCCACTCTCAACCACAAGATAATATGAATGATTTTGGATGATGGCAGGACTGCTTTGTCCTCATGTCCTCCATTACCTTGCTGAATTGTCCGAGGACCTTAAAGACAAGCTGTGACAATGAAGTAAAACTATACTTGAGTAAAGGGGGGCATATATTGTCCTTCAGAATGGTTTCAAAAGGAAAGAACAAACTCACTCAGGCCAGCAAAAGGATTCCTGAGGATGAATCTGGCACTGGACAGGGTGTATATGTTTCATTATAAAGTCTATGTGAATACAGTAGATGGCACGGAATGTCTCTCCCCAAAATAATTTATATCTCCTATGACACTGTATGCTGTTCCATTTCTCTCTGAATTAAAAAAGCAAGTAATTCAACCTACCTGAGAGCAAAAGCAAGGTGCAAGGAACCTCTGTCTTCAAACAGGATGAGTGAGTGCTAATGAAAACCAAGAGTCCAGTGTGAGTGTGTTACAAAGAAAAACTTTGCCTCTGAAAAGGGTTTTATGTTTCCCTGAAGCCAGGAGTAGCTGCATTTGTACCAGCTCCACAGACTGTCTGATATCGATATGTCTGAATCGTCTTTGAAAGCCTGGCTCTTTCTTCTGATAGATAAATATAAACCCAGATTATTTTCACCCATCTGCAAGAGAAATCATTATGAAATTAACCAGTGATCAACCAAACCACATGGGGAGCTCAGAAAGGTTTTTTAGGCTTTTTCAAATGGCTGGCTGTTCTCTCTCCATCTGGTTGTGTTTAGCTCTGAAATATAATTTTCGGTGCTGATCACTTCTGGGTAGACCATACAATTAAGGTATTTGAAAAACAAACATTTCTAAACCACTGATTGTTGGGGAGATGGCTTAGAAACGACAGCCCATTTTCCAAGAAGGCGGTTGGGAAAGGGAACCTGAAAGCTTATGATAACATTGAAAGGGAAACAGAAGAAGTGCAGGGAGGGAAAAAAAACAAAAGGAGAAAAAAGAAACCCAACAAACAAACCCACCCTCACAAGTATTTTAACTGCTTCTCTAGTACTTTCCAACTAATATTATTTGAATGCTTTAAGGAATCTAGCCTAGTTTCTGTGTATTTCTATGGATTCATGCTGCTACAGGAGGAATGTATTACTGAGAATTGGAACCTGCAACAGTTTAAGAACAGGAGATATTTGCAGCAATAGGAGGAATTTTAGCTCTGTAAATCTTTTTTTTGGACTTTACAATATCAAATTTCAAGCAGGAAGGATGGCAGGACTGAAGGCCTAGAAACAAATTTGGACGTGTCTCTCCTTTCTGGTACCCTGCTGATAATTTCTCTTTCCCACCTAAACTCAGCTCACTTTGGCTTACCTCCCACTATCCTCAGGCAGCTGCGTTTTTCTTCTTAAACAATTCCAAAACTGTTCGTTGCTGAAGAAAAGTGCCTGGTGCATTCTCACCTGAAAGATGATTCTAAGCCAGGAAGTTTGGTAAAGTTCCATTTTGACTATTTTATCAGTTAACCAAGAAGATAGGGATAGTAAAAAATAAAGACCATATGATTTGGCGGCTGGTGCAGGAACACAAGTGTTCAGGAGTGAGCCAGAAATGAACAGCTTTGAACTCTTCCAGAGTTCAGATATAGGTGTGAATGCTGCTGAGGCACTACTATGTAATCCATTTAAAACAAACTAAAATCAGGATCTACGTCTTGGGGAAGGCTCAATCCTGGCCTCAGATGAAGAGGTAAAGCCCATCTCTAGCAATAGTACTGATATCAGCAGTGTTTTGAAAATAATTAGATAATATAAGGACAGGGTAGATCTGGATTTCCTCGCAGTCAGTGGCCACCTTTGACTGAGGAGAGAAAAGGTTTTGGGTCCTGCAAAGGAAGGTGATGGAGAGGCCAGCGTAGAAGCCTCCAGAATCTGAGATAAGCTTTGGCTAAGCCTTTTAATACTTGGATGCTTAAGCAAAGATAACCTCCAAGCTTTTGGCAGCCTTGCCCACAACTAGCTGAAACACAGAAGGACCAGGTAATTATCTGATGTGGTAAGAGCAATTATGAGAAGTGTGTAAAAGGTAAGGCAAATTCTACCTGACACCAAGGCTTGCTCTCAGATCTGGGATTTTCATACTCAATGCAAGTTCTTTCCCTTCCCTTTGGATTTTAAAGTTTGCTGAAATGCATCTACTGGTGGGGTGAGCCTTAGCATGGCTTTGACTCCTTCCCAGTCAACCCTCCAAGAAGCTGGGATGTCATGGGCTTGTGAAGAACGGGGAGTCAAGTCCTGGCTAGTTCTCCCAATCTGTTACAAGGATGGGGAGGTTGTAATAATTCTCAATTTCCCTTTTTTTGAACTGTTGTTACTCAGAAAGTGGTTATAGCCAAATCCACAGAGCTAGACCTCCCCAGACTTTGGGAAGACTGCATCCCAGCATGTCAGCTCTTCTAAGCAGTGTGCAGGAGTTGCTGAATCCCTGGAAAGCACCTAGGGAGCTTCCATAAACATCTTTTAAAATTATAATGATAGTTAATGACCTAATTTCCTAGCCAGCCAAAATACCTGCAGAATCAAAGTCCCATATCTGAATTAATCTAAACTCCTGGGAGGTTTTGTTCTGGACTTAATCTTCACAATTACTGCTTTCTGTCTGGCATTTTTTGGGCAAAGTCAAGACCTCAGTTTAGATACCTCCATAGTCACAAATAATTATTTATTTTCTGTAAAATAACAGAGATTGCAGTGTTGTGTAACAGGAAGGGGTCTCAAGAGAAACTCTATTTTACCGCCCTCCAATTAGGCAGATGTATGTGCAGAACATATTGTATAGACAGCAGTCAAGCCTCAAAAAGCTTCAGCAAAGAGAGAGTATATGTCCTCCTACATTTCTTGTTCCCATTACAGTTATGTTCTTCTTAATTTCCAACCCAAATTTTCTTTGCTGTAAATTGGGATTTTTTCCCCCTCATCTTTTCATCAGTTGCTATTGTAAAAGAGTCACCATCAAACTCTTTATAACAACTTGCCACATACTGAAAATCAATTTATCATGTCTCTCCAGCGTTATTTTTTTCCTCCTTCTTTAAACTGGCTTGTAGTATGCAGTGATTCCTGAATTTTACCTATAACTTCTGGCTATTCTAGAAAGGCATACAAGCTGCACTGACATCAGTTCAGAGTGAGACCCATCTATGTGGGACGCATTAGGCAAATCTATGCAAACTAAAAATCTGCATATTCTGCCTGCTCTTGCAAGACAGCCTTTTGTGGTGAGTTCCTCATAATTATCAGTTAATTGTCGTGGATCTCATGTTGCCAAGAATTTGAAGATGTGAAGATTGGATGCTGGTACAATTTCCAGCTCACAGCTCCAACTTCCCGAAAAGACTTCAGCATCGTCCTACAGCCACATGCCCACAAGCCTGTGTTCTGGTATAAGTGCCATTAACCGGGTTTCTGACTTGTGATATCATCTCCCCTTCCTGGAAACACTGGATAGAGTTGATTGATTTGATTTAACATTTCTTTTCTTGGAAATCCTTTACAAAAGCATCTGTGTAGTTAAAAAGTCCCTAAAAGTGCATGAAACATTCTCCAATAGCCTGAGACGTGGATAGAAAATTCTAATTCCAACCTAATGAGAGCAAGCATGTTTTCCCCTTCCTTGACTTCCGTTTTCTGTGACCATCAGAGAAATAACCACCCAGCTGTACATGATAGGTCCCCTTTGTGCAGATGGCTTCTGTTTTTGCTGGCCAGTCTTTCTCTCCTAGCACTTAGGAACTTTTGGTGAGAAGACAAGGATTTGAGACCCAGCTCTGGACAGTAACCATTGGACTACTTACATGCCATGTACCAGAGAACAGGTCAGCCATCTCCAAAATTGTGCTGGTGAGATGTGGTGAATGTGGTGTGACAGTCCCCACACCATATGTGGGAACACATGCTATGTAGAAACTTGAGGAATATCCTGTTGTGCATCCTTCCTAGAAACAGAGCCGTTTCTTATGGGCTCTCGTCAAACTCTGTCTCTGCACCCAGAGAAGCGCAGCTTCCCCTTTGTGGAGTTTAAGGGCAGATCAGTCTTACAGTTTAGTCAGTAAAATCTCTGCACAGTTTTATTTTTAGTTATAACCTAATTAAAATGCTGTCATCTTCCCTGTGTCTTTAGAAACTCTCACATTTCCTCTGACTGGTCCATTTAGAGAATACCAGTTTCTCATAAAGCTGATAAAAGTGGATGATAGTATTTTTCGTTTCACAGGTACTTAACCTGTTTCCAAATTACACACGAGCATTATGGACACTTGCTTAAGAACACATACATTAGGAGAAGTCACATAAACTACATACATGTTTTTGTATTTAATTTTGTTTTAAAATCCATCCAAATGTGAAATTATATACATTACACCCAAAAAACAATAAGGAAACAAAGATGATCTATAGACTGTTAGTGTTTTATAGTGAATAAAATAGATTCCTATAGCCATGTGGATCTCATGAGCTCAAATATACCCCACCATGGATTATACTTTATGCAATTGTATTTACATTTACTTGGAACATTAAAAAATACAGAGGGATCCAACTGAATCTCTAAAACAGCAGGACATTAGGAAACAGCCAGCTTAGAGAACGAAGTCCAGGACTTGATTAGCTGTCTGCCTTGGTACATGTGAAATTGATTTTTTTCACTGGCTACCATTGTATCTTTCACCTTTTTTCAGTACAACTCACTTTTCCTGGCCTTGATCACAGTGAATCACCAAGAACTCTAACACTCAGCCAGCATACATGCTACTTTATTTGCATTGCTTTATGAGCTAGCAGGTGCCAGAACAAAGTTCAAATGCTTCTTATCTTCAGTTTCACAAATATATATGTATAAAAACCAGGAGTGATCTGTAGCCCAATATATTTCCCATTTAGGATTAAGACTTTTAATCTATTTGTTTATACAAATCTTCTGACTCTTTCCTAAAAAATGGTAATTCAATCTGTATTCTGCATGAACTGTATTAATGTAGTATTAGTGTTATTTAAATCATTTGCTGTTGAGTCGGACTCTGAATTCTTTCTTAAGCCGAATTCCTATTGGCTTGCATGTGAGTTTTGCCTGAGTGAAGACGTCAGATTTTAGCCCTTGTATAAATCCAGCTTTTGAGTAATTCATTGCAAAATATTTTTAAAACTAGTTATATCTAGCTATTAGGTATATCATCACAGGTGAAATGCCATGATGAGTGGGATGAGCTATAAGTCATTTGAAAGACTGTACAGCAACATTTCACTGTGAGATATGACAGGGAACAAACAACATTACACCTTCAGTGAAAGTTTGGGTAAAAAGAATCAAGTTACCATGCTGGAAAAAAATCTTGATGCAGTTTAGTAACGTTTCATCTTGACACCAACACTAAATGAGCCCAGCTTTGCAAAATACACCAAAGTTGCTCAGAGCAGGCCACTGATAGAGAAACAGAAGGTTAAATTTGAGGCAGGAAATAAGTTCATCACAGGACAGACTTCAGCTTTGCAGTGTCCTCTAGGATTGGACTGGGAACTACATTGATTCAGTATTGGTCACTGCCCTGAATTGGCCAGGCAGTTGGATTAGATGATTGTTGTAGGTCCCTTCCAACTGAAATAGTCTTGTCCTCTCCTCTCCTCTCCTCTCCTCTCCTCTCCTCTCCTCTCCTCCCCTC
>VFFE01006074.1:350570-410295 GCA_008921705.1 Burhinus oedicnemus | reverse complement strand
AACTCTACAATCCTGTTCTAACAGGTCACTGAAACCCCTTTGAGATGTTTTGTTATATTTCAGCCACAGATAAATGAAGCAGAAAATGACTGTGTTAGAGACTTGTCAATTAAAGAAAAGAGTCGTCTTTGCCTTTTCTGTCCTTGTTTTGACAGAACTATTTTTGTTTCTCCAATAGAGGATATATTTTTTTTCAGTATTTAAAAGACTGAAGAAAAAGCTTGTATGTGGAATTGAAACCCTCAATTTTGAACAAGGGAATAGAATTTCTGCTTAGTACAAGCATGTGAGATTTGCTAAAATGTTTTTTCAGTCCTCTCAGTGGTAGTGTTTTACCTCTAAATTATGTTGCCTGATGCATTAAAGAGTAAGGTACATGTGCTCTGTGCAGTTGCTTTGAAACTTTGACATACAAGTAAGCATTTTAAAAAACGTACTTTGGGCCATTATCTATCCACCGCTTACCTTATCGGGACATGCACAGTACTAAACTATAATCCACACATGAACTGCAAACAAAAAATACTTGTATAGATGGAGAAAGATAGTCCTCCCCTCCCCTCTCCTCCCTTCCCCTCCCCTCCCCTCTCCTCTCCTCTCCTCTCCTCTCCTCTCCTCTCTTTCCTCATACATGCAAGGCACCAACAGAACCCATCCCTACACTCTGTACAAGACTTTCTTGACACCCAGCTAAACATTCACCCTAGTTTTGACTCAGTGTTCATCCTCATTGCTGTGTGAGTGCAAGACATACCAAACAGGAAAAACCACAGTCCAGTAGCAGATTCAAATAGAGGATATTGGCTAGGGGTGTGGGGTGGGATATAGTTGTTATCTTGATGTGCTGAGAGTGGCTTCATATGTGCAGCTGTTTGCATCTGGCGCTGAGCACCCACTGTGCAGGTACAAGCCCCAGTTCTAGTCTTCCCTGCACAGCTGGGCAAAAAGGTGGTTTAGTAAGGGTGTAAAGAAATAAAATTAAAAAAAAAAAAAAAGATGTTTATGGAAGAGAGAGGTGATGAGACAGACCCCTGTTACCGCTGGCAAAGGTTTTAGTGGAGCTTTTAGGGAAATAACCATCTTTTGGGTTGTGACTGGCTTGCTGAGCACTTCCCTTGTCATATAATTGTCCATGAAATTGCAGCCCATACGGTTAAAATATTAAACAGGATAACATTACACTTTTTAATCCACAGCTGAGACAAAGCAGAGATCAGGAATAATCCTGTTCAACAGCACCACGTTTACTGTCTGATGTGGGAGATGTTGATTAGCTTTTAAGTAGAAACACATTTTTTAAAGTTACATAAACTGACGCTCAGATTTCCCCCTCCCCCTTGAAAAGAATTAAACTAAATATTATGAAAGATTAAAAAGTTCTTCAGTCTTTTGGTTTGGGGGGAAGGGGGTGCACCTGCAGCTGGGGTTTTCCTTTCCCTTGCTCCCAAACCCATCACTCTGTGAAGCATATTTCTGCAGTGCGTTGTGTATAGGATCGCACATTCAAGTCTTCAGAACCTGACTCAGCTGTTACTCAGTACTTCCTCTGGCAAAACCAATGGAAATTTGCCCAAAGGAAGACTAGGGATTGAGTGAAAATGGCAGGAGATACGAGAAACTGAGACATAGAAATTGGAAGGAAAAAGGATCTCTTACCTCACTGATGACCCATGATGATCTGTCCCAGCAGCTTTGCTCCTTGGGACATCCCTTGCTGGGCACTGGATAAATTCCTGCTGTTTTTCTTATCTTGATCTGGCCTCTTTTCCATAGAGCTGCTTTTGGATATAATCCTTGGTCCCCACTAAATCAATTTTTTTGCCTGTTGCTCTTCATGCAGGTACCAAAAGGTAGGGCATGAGCCCTTCTGTAAGGGGTTTCTGGTTCTGCCTGCTACCTGCTGCCCTGAATGCAGATTGTGCCAGGAACTGGTCTTGGGTACTGGCAGGAGAAATTATTTGAGAGAACAATATTCCCCATTCTTGGTCATATTTCTGCTTGGAGCACAATGAGTAAAGTCCTGGGGCAAAATGTTCCAGCTGTGGTCCTTAAGGTAACATACAGAAATCAATGGAGTAAATCTATGCTAAAAACGCATTGTAGAAACGTTCTTAATTTGGCATAGCTAGCCTAAGTTAGTCAACATTGTTTAGAGCACTAGTGGAGCCAAAACAATTCAGAATGGTTTGGATTAAGCCAATAAAAGATCCTAAAGTTTAACTGAACCTCTGTTGTAAGTCATCTCAAGTTAAGAATACTGCTTATTTTCCATTTTCTTCCTCTCTCCATTTTTTTGCTTTGAAGGCACCTAAATAAAATCGGAGGGATTTTTCAGAAGTGTTGAGCACAAACAAATCTAATCAAAATCAGAAAAAGCTGTGGGTGTTCAGAAATCTTAGGTGCCCAAACAGGGATTTGGCTTCAGAGAGTTAGACGCCCTTGTTTGAGAACTTTTGGCTCAAAAATATACTACCCAACCCATTGTACGAGTGTAATGTTCAATGAAATGTGAAATGTCAAGCTCTGTTTAAACCTCTGGGAAACTAATAAAGTCCATGTACACTTCTACAACATTCACCTGGGAAACTGGCCCTTTTTCATTTCTTGCAATTACTTAGGAAACAAGACTCAATGCAAGAATCGTAATGTTGCTTTTTTGTCAATTTTTTTTCTCTCTGTCTCTTTTTTTAATTCTTTTTTTTTTTTCTTTTAACATATATACCTGTTTATTTCTTTTCCTTATTTTCATCATTCTGGAATTTCAAGCACATAAGAGATGCCAAAGTAATAGCCCGAAAGCAATTTTCCAGGTTGAACTTGGAGGTGAAAGATTACATCACTCACCAAGGCTGGGCTCTGGGGCCAGCTCAATCAACATTATGAAGAATCTTCTGAGGAGCTGCATCAGCCTTTCTTGCAAAAGTGCTTTGTGTAGCAGGCACAACTCGCTGCTACAGGCTAGATGGATATCAACATAAACCAGAAGACACAAAATGACCCTCATTTTACAGTGACTTTAGACATTCAACTCTGTATGGTGAGGAGTCAATCCCAAGATGATCTAAATGAAATTGGTCCTTTTCAGTGCAGGGAGAAATACTGTGCAGAACAGAGTTTTTTTGTTCCCATGTGCAAGGCCTCAGTGCAAGAGAAGCAAGGGCAAGAGGTTGTGATCTTGTTGGGTTGTCGGTGGGTTCTGCTTGTGTCATGAAGAAAGGAGACTGAAAATAGGCGGAAAGAGAAAAATAGGAAGAAAAGCTGAATTTTAGGCTCTGTCAAAACATCCAAGCAGCTGGAAATAGGGTTTGGCTAAAAGAAAAAGGACAAACATCAATCAATACAGATGTTATTTCCAAGCTTCCAAGAGGGTATTGCAATCCAAATTTCTGGCCCAGGAGTCAGACCCTTGCCCAGTAGCAGCTGTGTTTTATGTACCCGATCCCCCCTTAACATTTTCCATTTTAGCCAAGTCTCTCCATACTTCCGCTCTCAGTCTCTGAAATTCACATGAAACAGCTGCAGGCCGCACCATGCCAGGCAACTCCTTCTTTAATTTTTCTCTCTCACAGCAATAATAAAAAAATTAAGCTGGTTGACGCTGCATGAATAAGAAGGTTAATCAAAACCAGAGCCTGCTGGTGGCCCAGTTCCAGTTCAGCTCAGATGGGTGGCATGGGTAGAGCTGGCTCCATGCAAACTTTTGAATAACGATGCAGATGGTTGGACAGGGCTTGGGATGTATGGGACTGTGTTTGAGGTCCCTTGTATTCCAGGCTTTACCAAGGATGGGCTCTGATCTTCTTAGTGTTCATACCTCTGCTCAGGACATCTGGCTCCTCTGCTTTCCTTCCCAGCTTCCAGGCTGAGGTGATTGCTCATTGGAAAACCACCCACTGCTTGTCGCTGTTAAGTATTAACAAGCATTCTCAGAAAGGGCCATCATGGTCCACAGGGAACACATGCATCTATTTCTTTTCCATTAGAACTAACTACATTTTAAAAAGCCAGGTCTTTCATTCCTCTCTTTGATTGGAACTAGCAGAAGCAAGTTTGGTTCTGGGAAGCACAGTTGTTCCTCCTAGTGTGGGCATAGACAGATGCATGAGTTCAGAGGAGAAAGTCCCAAGCCTATGACCCAGATGACCAAATGTCTCCAGGCTGGACTAATGAGCTCTGAATCAAATTCCTTTTCCTCGCAGAAATTCACTGAAAGAAATCAATAAGAATTTGTTTTTGAGAAGTGAGAGGCATCTACATACCCAAGTTAAGTCAACAAAAGCTGCAGGTACTTAAAGCACCCAACTGAAACAGATACTGGCACTGAAGAGTTCAGAGCTTTAATTTTCTAAACTGCTCTTCAATTTAGATATGGATGGAACCTACTCTTTCGTAGCACTGCAGTCATGAGGGTCATGTCCAAGGTCTAGAGGTCTTGATTCTTCAACCTGTACCTGTTCTAAATTCCCATTTCCTACTCTTCACCTGGAAATGGCTATAAAAGGCAAAGGCTGCATCCTGCTATATCTGTACGGAGCCTAACACAGTAGTAATTAATACTACATATTATAAGTAATTAAAGCAGGAGAGAGTGGGGCATTCTTTCCTTTTTCTCTGAGGTCTTACACAATGTGAAAGAGTAAAAACAGTTTTAAAAGAATGTGCAATTTACACATTTCACTGCTGAATACGAAGGAGGAGAGCTGAAACAATGAGAGAGAGACATTTCAAAGGCTGATAATACAAGAAAAATTTACCAGCTTGGCTTTCAACCCCCAACGGAGACCACTGGGGTAAAATAAACCAAACCAAACCAAACCAAAACAAAATAATGTATTCATGTGGAATTCATTGAGGGTCACTCCATATGAAAGAAGTACAAGGAAATTGGACTCAATCATATACGTATGATCCAGAAGTAAGGTGCCCTCCTGCAGAACTATTGAAGAACTACTCTGTAGGCATAGTCCGTGAGTAGTCAAGGAGAAGAACTACAATTTTTTACAGATCCTTCCGGAACTGGCAGACATCTTAATAATATAAGGACAATTCTCATCTTTAGTAGTTTGCCCGGATGTCCCAGCAAGAAAACACAAATCATGGAATTTTATGTAGGGTATCGCAGCAGCCTTCACTCAACATATGTGCCCAGCAGCAGACTCATCCACTCAGTCAGGACCTTGGCAGCTGTTTTTGCTAGCTCAAGTCTCCTGTAAAGAGGAGGCCTTGAACACTATTAATGTTTTCTGTACTTACCCTCTGGCAGCCCCTAGATCCATCACTAAATTGGTGCATTTCCCAGCTCCTCTGGCCAGGCCCTTTGGCAACAGCAAAATCCCCCGACCTAGTTATTCCTAATCCTCATCCCTGGTAAACTGGCAAAAAAATAGCTCTGCTGTCTTGAAGGTGTTTTCAGACCTTTGAGAAGCATTTGTGAAGACCTTTACCCATCTAGTGCCTTCTTCCCTGCTGTGCCAGGGGGAAAGGGAATTCCAGCATATTTTGTGCAATTCAGAGTCTCTGAAGAGTTGTCCGCAAGCCACCATCTACTGAGGCAAAGGACATTTCATGTGGTTTTGGCAAGGGACCGGCAGTGGAAACCTCCATGATACCTACTGCTACCCAGTGGATGTGCTTGTTTTCCATTTGGAAATATTCTGTTGAGTAAAACGCTGGCTAGGAAAGCTCCCTGGCCATTCCTTTTATATTATTTTTCAGAGCAGAAGGAAATGTTATGTTCCTGCAGCATGGCACAATTGCAGAACCTGCCTCTGCCCGTTTCCTCATTAATTTCCTTAGCAACCGGGCAGATCAGAACATTTCCACACTGAATCCCTCTAGAAGGGATTTATCTAAGTGGGTATCCTTTTCCCAGAAGAACTCACCTCCAGGTTACTCAGAAGTTACTTGGTGATAGCTGGGTAACAGGCTTCGCTTCCTCCTTTGTGAGGATATTTTCTCTGTCCTTCAGGACTCCATCTACAGTATAGGAGTAAACAGGACTTTGTGGAGGAACTCTGAAAGGAGGTCCATGGAAACCAATGCAGGTACTAAGGGAGAGGAAATGCACACATGTAATATATGTTACAGTTGGTAGCATTAAAGATTGCCTAGAGAAAGAGCCATCAACAAACCCTTGGTTGTCATTCTAAATTTTCTCCTTCAGAGAGACCAGTTTGCATATTTGAACATTGATATTTAATGTCTATATGTAGATGCCTACAAGTTTTCATACCTAATGGTATTTAAGGTACCCCTACTGATGAGATTTACATTTACTAGATCAAAGATCAGAAGTTAACATGTATAATTCAGGCAAAAATTATCACTGTTCTGACACTGATTTCCCAGTCTAGAACAGTTTGCTGCTTGTTGGCCACTGAGTATCTTTGTGGGATGTTTCTAAATGACAAATATTCCCTATAAGCAGAACTACTTCTTGAACTCTACCAAAGTAAAAGCTATTCACATTGATTCTCCACTTATAATGTATCTGTTCTTGTGGTTGATACCAGTCCAGCATGGGTGAATGAACTGGATATGAAAAGGAGAGTGTGACAGGAACATGACTTTTAAGTTCCTTTCAAATTTGGAATTCAAAACAAAAAGAAAATCCCACAGCTTCATACCAGTTTAACACAGAAACAGAAGTTCTGGTTTTCTTTTTCTCTTCATAAATTGTAGATTTTTAGACAGTATGAAATTATTGTTTTGAAAGAAATTGAAACTTTTTCCCTCCATTTTGGCCTTCAGAAGTTCTAAAAGTTCATTTAAGACTGAAAATGTCTGAACTAGACTGTTAAAATTTCCCAGAAAAATGCTAGTTAAGAGAAAGAAAGCCAATTAAATGTCAGTCTTGACCCAAACCTGCCTCTTTTTTTTTTTTCTCCACAGAAAAAAGCTCCTTAAAGAAAATTCCTCCTTTCTTCTCCCCTAAATCCTGCACAGTCCCAGTTTCAGAGGAATATGTCATGCTCTTCTCCCTTTTTCAGTTATAGGAACTGGTGGGGCATCCCCTTTTACAAAACTGCTTGCAGTGAGTGTCACCTTGTGCTGGTTGAACACAGAATGAATACGAAGCTTGTGATGGCTGGTGAGGCCTGTGTTAGTCCGATGAAGTAGAAGGACTCGTGCTCTATCTTGTATCCAGCACGGTGCAGTACAGTGCAAATGCCTGAGCTTAATCAAAAAACAGATCATATAAACAAGGGAAATAGCAAAAATCCAAAGCAATAACCACTAGCAATGTCAGCCTCACACACAATTTATTTCCCCTGCAAGTTACCTAGCACCCACCAGGTTCAGTGAAACTATCTGTTTTTATCAGCTCTGATTTGGTGGAATTTCAAGTATTTCACATGAGCCATCTGTTCTGTCAAATTTTTTTGTAAAAAAACCTGTTTCCCAGAATAACAAAGCCACGGAGAGAAGTTTCTGAAATCATCTGTCTGGCTAAGTTCCTGCTGGAATCATTCATCTAATGCTACTGGAATTTCCAAACAATAAATTAATTAATTATGGCATACAGTTAATTAACTAATGTGTGAGAGTGTTGGAAAAGTACATGCTGCATATATATATATTTATACATACACATATATATGTATATAAACACATATATATCTATATCTCTTTGTATATCTAAGTAAACAGCAGACTACTCCAGGGAAGTTCAGGGCTGAAGAAGCTGTTTATGCATCAGTGGCCTTGAAAACTCAACCACAGAATACTAGGCAGAGCGGTAAATCATGACAGGGAAACCTGGAGCTGGGGGTGAGTTATCACTGGTGTATGATACATTTTGTGAGTCAGAAGTGAGTTGCTTCAGCAGAACTGGCTTTAGGAAGAAGTGCTTAGCACTCCTTTAGGCCTGTCCTTAACAAATCTTGACGCTATCTCCATTTTCACGAACGTCACTCAATAATGTTTTCAGTAATGATGACATCCCAAGGCCAAATAATAAAAGGACATCACCCTGTGAAAAGGACTGGAACAGAAGCTGAAATATGGTAGCAATTTCATTCTTGTATATCTCTGGGAAAAGGCTGAATGCATTCCAACCCAAACAGAGCCACTCACCTTTGTCTTCAGTAGATTGTTATTGTCTGTCATTTAGCATTTTGTGTTAGGTCTTTTTGAAACACTCCTTTCTAAGCCTCCTAATTTATTCCAACACATGCCATCCAGCTTCCTGACAATTAGTACATAATAATACATTCTACTATCAGTACAAAAATCAGTGCAAATATAAGTACAAGCACTGCCTTTCCGTGGCACATGTAGTTGCTTTTTCCACTAAATAAAATCATCAGTCATAACTCAGCATTTTTATTCCCCCTTCACAGATAGGTCAGTTGAGAAACAAAGAGATCTGTATTTGATTCAAAGCCACAAAATGAATAAACTGCCCAGAGACTTTCTTTGTGTGTTTCTACGGTGTGTATTGGGTCCTCTTCCCCTTTGCCCCTCAATCACTAGCCTAAAAAATATTTGAGAGAATCTGAACCTGAGACTTGTGATGTTTTCCTATGTTTTGCTTTCACAGGATGTAGAAGCAGGCTGCGTGCTTTCCACCAGTGCAATCCAAGCACAAAGACTTGGAGGCTACCTCTGTATTTTCCGAAGGAGCGTGTGCCAGGCAGCTGGCTGAGATGTGGCATACTCTTCATCTGCACTTTGTGTGAGCAGATCACCATCAGCATGACTTCTGGTAGTTCTTTGCTTCCATGTCCTCTTCTACCCTGCTCCAAGTGATATCAGATTCCCTTAGGAAGGAGCCAAGAAAACTTTCCAGCCTGTTTTTTTTGTTTCCTAAAGTTGAAAGGAGGTAGAGGAGGTCATGCATAGATAGAAGCATGGTTGGGACCAGCAGAAGGGATGATGTGGGGCCAGGCTCTCTCACCATCATACTCTAGAACTCAACTAAAATCTGTTTCTGGGCTGAGTTTTCTGTCCAGGCTGGACACAGAAAGTACCACAAGGAGATGGCTGTAGGTGAGGGGAAGTCCAGGATATTCTCTGAAGAAGTAACAGAGTTCCAAGCAAACTTGGGACAGTTAACTGGCAAGCTGGCATTTTCGTGGCCTTCAGCTACAGTCACCAGGGATGCTGATCAAAGAGGGTGGCAGTTGGCAGACACTGGTGTTATGACATGATGTGATGACACTTCTGCCATGATTTTAGGCCCTCAGGCATGGAAGGAGCCCAGTCTTGGACCTCCAGCATCAGAAGAGACCTACCTGCAGAAAATCACTGCAGAGAATCATGTCAGAACAGGGATCGAGTCTGAATATTCCACTTTTTCTGGGAGAAAAACAAAGCAGAGGCCAACACAGACAGGTGTGTGAGCCCTGCTGAAATATGAAGTGCACTCCAGGGACAGAGAGCGCAATCAAAAGAGGGACTTGCCTTGCTTTAGACCTGGACTCTGCATCATGTCTGTCTCCTGCTACTGATTCGAAAAGCTCCATCCTGCCTCTGATCTGTGTTTAGTCCCCAGCCCCCTAATGTATGTTTTAGAACCAGTAGTAATAGATTTTCAAAATAGGATTAAAATAGGGCTAAGCAGTATTGGCCCCACAGCAGAGAGCTGTGGTCAGGTTTAGTGGGAGGGAGGGGAAGCCTAGAGATTGGGAAGGATTAGGGTTGCACCAGTATATCTGGTCATCATCTCGCTTTTCTGCTTTGATGTGGTTCTCTAGAGAAGACTGCAAGAACAGGTTTTGCAGCTCTTGCTAGACATGAACTTCTGAACAAGGAGGCAAAACGTGGAGGAAGGACTAGGGGAAAAACAACATTCAATCTCTTAGAGCTCTTTAGTTCATCTGGCTCCTATTTAGTTTTGTAAATGTCTGGGTACTACAGCAATAGGCACATTCTCCTGGAGGTGGATCTTGCATGACATGGCTTTGCAAAGGCGAGGTTTGAAATGCTCATCACTGGCGCTAACTCCAGTGACAGAGCTGGCGACGCGCCTCACCTGGAGCGTCAGTATTATTTTTATGGCACTGTGTTGTATTATGCGCACATCTATGTGTCTATATAAGAAGTGCATGTGGGGGGGTTGCTTGCATGTATGTAAAAGAAACAATGTCTAGGGGTACGCCTAGCTGGATTTTTTGCAATCTGTACATTGTACACCGAAGCTGGACAATCATCTGTGACAGAGGCTTGTGGAGAGCATCTTCTGGAGCATACATTACAAAAGAAGCCCAAGCAGGCTGCCTGCAGGCTCTGTGCAAGGCAGCTGAGCAGCCAGGAGCGAGACAGAGCATGCCGTGCTCAGTCACTCGTTAACAATGCAGCAGGCACAGGCCCAGCGTGGACTAACTTATTCAAAGGTTTGGGCTAATTTCAGGACACCTACGTAGGCTGGTGGAGTCGGCAGGATGGGGAAAGGTGCCCCAGGCTGCCTGCTCCAGAGCAGCACACCTCCCTGTGGAAAGGAAGTGTTTCTTTGCCCAACTGACCTACCACAGGGATGATGAGACCTGCTGCAGAGAGGCAGATTCACCGCAGCAGGAGATGGGAGAGGCAGCACTTCTTTGCATCCCCACTGGTGCTAAACCCCTGCCCAACAACACTGCAGAGAGTTTGGCAGCTGTTGTGGACAGGACTGTCTGCTCCCTCTCTTGGTGTGGTCAGGGCCCTCCCTGAAACACAGCCTCATGCCTCTTCTGCAGGATGAGCACCTGGGGAAGTACCTGGAGTCAGGTCATGACTAGCTGGGCCATGCTGACCACAGCCCAGGAGTTACCAACTAGATCGGGAGATGGATGGCAGATTTCATTCACCTTTCTAGAGAAAGGGAACATAGCCATAGATTGTCAAAGGTGTTTAGACAGCTAAGTCCTAGGACTGGGACCAACAGTATTTACCCAAGGACCTTGGAGCAGAAACCAGGTTTGAATCAGTTTGCTAGCTCTACCCTAGACCCACCTCATCCTATAGGTGCTGCACGAACCTCAGCACTCACGGTTTTCCAAGTACCTGTTAAAGACAACAGCTGTTCTCAGTGCTGGGAGCATCCCTTTTTAATTCTCTTGTTACATCTGTTAACTCGTTTGCCCCCTGTGAGAAGGCAAATGAATCACGGATGTCTTTTGTTTGCTAAATGTTAACAGCCCTGTGGAAAAACCCTCATAAAATATTCATCCTATCCTGCTCTTCTAAATTAGACAGTTACAGTTCTAACAAGTCCCAGAGAAGAGTTCTTAACTCTCCTAGTCAAAGGTACAGTCAAACATTTCTGCAGGCTTTTCTACATTCTGCAACACCCCCAGCCAAAGTTTCTACTCTCCCAAGCTCTGTGCTGCTTTTATTCTTGTATATCTTTGTGTACATGGCACTACGATAAGAGAAGTAAAGGTTTCCAAATGCATTCATCCATGTTCTTGCTTTAATGGTAAAGAAAAGGAATATATTTGCTATAGCAAACGCAAGGAAATATTGGGGGGGTGGGGGGGGTGCAGGGGCAGGCATCAACATGTGACTACTTCCCACCTGGAGAAAGAAGAGGGAGGGGCCTAAGATATTTTCAAGCCAGAAGGTAATTGCTAGACCTTGGACATTACACCATGCATTGCCTTCCGGGGTGAAGGGAAATGTTTTTGCTCTTGGAAGTGCTCCCCCTCCCTCTTGGTTGTGTCAGCAAGGCAGAACAGAGATGCCTTCACAGTCCCTGTCTCCCCATGTGTTAGCCTCCGTGCTTTCCCATCCTAACCAGGTGCATGCTTCCACGAGGAGGAACACAGCTGAACAGGACCAGCTCTCTCTGCTCCCTGCCTTCTGCTAGCCTTTCCCTGTGGCTTCACCATGCCTTGCTCCTGAGCTGATTTCTCATGACTCACAACAGGAGGGAAAAAATCCTCAGATAGTCTTTGTTGCCTGAAAACACCAGGGAGTGAAAGAAAAAGGGAGGGGGAGAGATTTGGACTGGAGGAGAGGGAAGAGGGTTTTGATGCCAGCTCCCTTTCTGAATAATCGTTATGGGTAATGACTTGCAGATCTTCAATGTGGTCTGTGTTACTTCAGGATGATTTGTTCCATACAGTGACCTGAGCAAGCCTGCAAGACTCGAGGCACGTGCCTCACTGTGTTTCAGGCTCTTCTTGGAGTTTGAAGCAAGAAGTTCTCTGATCAAGCTGATGATGACCTTCTGGCTCTGCTACATGGTCCTGCCTGCAAGCCAAAATGTTTCTTGGTGAGCAGTGGTAAAATACCATGCATGGGTTCCTGTTCACAGTATGGGGAGCTATTTTCTTCTCCTGTGGTGCTTGTTGTCACTGGCCAGAGACAGAGTTGTCTTTCCTCACCCTGGGCAAGCTGCTCCGCATCCCTTAGTCCCTCCATGGTCACAGCCAGGGAATGAGAGAAAAGTTCAGCCTGGTATGTGCAGGAGAAGAGGTCTCAGAGGGACAGTGTTGGTTTTCCCAGGCATTATCATTTGCTGGCCACAACCAACAGTGTCCAAGAAACTGCTCGTGAGTAGCTAGCATGCAGAAACACCTCCTGGTGCTTTCTTCCTTCCCCAGAAAGGGAACATCATTGTCAAGGGAAAGCTGTTGGCTGGCAAGGGCTGTCAGCTTCTCAGGGTTGAGGGGGCAGCAAGGAGAGGATGGTGCCTCTTTCCAAAAGATTAAGGTAATCCACCCAGAGAACTTCCTACTCCAGAGTAATTACCAAAGTAGACATGTGTTTGTAGGAGGAGGCTGTTGGAGAGAGTGGTGTTACCTCCTGGGGCGGGAGCAAGCGGTTGAGTCTCTGCTCCAAACCACTGGCAAGTGTCACGGGCCACTGGGAGAGCCACGGAGGCAGAGCAGGGTTTGCAGAAACAACAGGAAAGATTAGGGAGTCAGTCCTGGGGAACAGCTTGTTTCTGAGACCCCGAGGCAAACTTCTCAGTTCATAATTGGGTAAAAGTCAGTCGATCTCCGCCGTCATTTTTGCTGGCAGGATTTGATTTAATTTGGGAAAACACACAAGCTGATGGGAGGGATGGCGTAAACTGTGTTTCAAAGAGAAGGAAACACGGCTCTCCCCTTCCATCTGAGCCACTCGTTCCAGTGTGTGCCTTTCGTCAGCAAGTGACTTTCCAGACTGGCTGTAGGGCTTGCACTGAAATTAGCCAACAATCCCACTGAAATTTACAGGAGTGGGTTGGACTTTCAGACATGCCAGAGCTTGAGAAACAAAGCATGTATTAAAAAAGAATACCCTTAAATCCTCCAGTAAAAAAGAAAAAAAAAAGCTCTGGTTCCACAGGGCATAAAGTGTTCTTGTTCCCCTAGCACATATTCTATACGTGGAAAGTAAAAGAAAAAAAAAAATTACAGCTAATAAATTTTTTAAGTGCAGAAAGGTTTCTTTTTCACATATAGCGGTGCCCAGTAGCAACACTAAAGTTAAAGGTCTGTCAACGTTTTCATTAATAAACCCCCAATTTTCATGAGTTTATTACTCAGCCACAAAAGCTGACTTCTCAGTTCAACTTGCCGTATGAGTATTCAGCTCCTGCCCCCTCTCCAGTCTGAAGCTTGGGGAGTGCACAGAGATGTGATTCAAACCTTAACTCCACCCTGATTTTGCACCACCAGAACACCATTAGAAAGACTCCTTATCTGTGTCTCAAAGAAACTGAAAAAGCAGAGACATGAGTCTTTATGTTTATACCACCGAGGAACAGTGTTAGAATTAGATCCTTTTTAACAATACAATTAAATTGGTTTGGCTGTATTGAGAGCTGCAGGAATGTAGGATGGAACAGGAGGCAGATTTCCAGGGTAGTGTTTCCTGTGTAGCATTCTGGCTTCATATACGAGTTGTGGGAGAGAGGGAGAAAGAGAATCAGTCTGACATTTTGGTGTCTAATGCTCTATTATTTCCCCTGCTGGGGGTGTTTTGCTCCTCAAAGGTAAGGGTTACTGAGCGACAGGACTAACATTAAAAGAATGTTGAGGGGCTTCTGGAAAGAAAACCCCAAACAAACACCCCAAAATTATCCAGTTCTCCTAGTCCAGTGGTCACATGTATATGAAGACAAGGTCTTCAGTTTGAATAGGAATAGGAGCTAGTTTCCCTGCATCCCATCCCAGTGTTCCAACCACGAGACTGTTGCTTTGTGATTAGAAATCTGCTTCAGACTTTTAAAAGACACCTCATTGCTTGCTATCTACACCAAAGAGAGAGCAAGAGTCAAGACACCAGTTCATCCAGGGCAAAAGCACCTTGGTCTTGCAATTTCTTGCATATCTACCTTAGTAAGCCTGATTTGGGACTGCTGAGCATCCTATTTCTGCTTTCCCCTAGACAAGTTCACCTTTGAAATGTTTTATACAGCCGCTTGATCTGACCTGTTGGAGGAAATTTGGCATCCGACCAGGTACCAAGAAAATGTCTTGTCTTACTTGGGATATGCAGCCACGAAAGACTCTTTGTACTAGGAGCCATGGTAGCTTATCTGCACAAAAATCAATAGTCTTTTCTCTAGGATATTCACTGAAAAATCAAAAGTATGAGTTCAACTCCTCTTTCTTATGAAGCATCTTGGATCCACATGTCCTTGGAGATGCTCCATATCATTAGATTTTAACTCAGTCTGCTTTGAGTTTGTCAAGGTCTCCAGCTTAGGGCTGGGCTGCCCTATGACTCCAAAGTGTTTCTTAGATATCTCCTACATGGTTGTAGGGCAATCAGATATCCAGATGATCCAGATATTCCTCAAAATTCATATTCAGATGGTTCAGCTTTATAGGAATGAATTCAGCATCATGGGAACAGATTTGCCAAGCCAATAACCACTAGGCTGAACCCCAACAAATATCAGAGATGTCTAGGAACCATAGATCAGCCTTCATGTGAAGGACTGAGAAAGGCATCCCCTAGAACAGCCAAGGTCCTGGTTCAGGCGTGTTTCTATTTGTAGGAAATGTGTATTCAGGTTCCTTGAAGTGTCAGGAACCTGGGTATTTGCTCTCACTGTGGATTTAGTTAGGGGAAAATTCCTCTGGAGGCATCTGGCCACACAGGGTTATGGCTGGGAGACCTTTTTGAAATCTAACCAGGTTAGAGAAAACCCTGTGTGGGTCTGGGCTTTGGCAGGGCAAGTACCTTGTGTTGCTTTAGGGTTAAAGGTATGGGTAGGATTTCTTGGTGATCCTTTGTACCATTTACCTCTGCCAGGCTTACTCGCTCCTTTCTGCTCCCTTCCTTTGGCAACGTGATGCAGACGCACAAAAAGGTGGCTATTCATGGCCTGGCAGGTGGAAGATTAATCCTGACAGAGGAAGAATTTCTTGATGAAGTGACTTCAAAGGCAAAATACTGTGGAGGGGGAAGGGGAAGGAGGCAACATTTGTGTGAAGGAAGAAGAGGGAGGCTGTGCCAGTTGGCATCAAACACTAGAATAACCTTCATCCTCAGGGCTGACACTGGCGGCTCAGCTTAGTGCATTGGCAGCTCTGCTTGTGTTGCAGTTTCAGCTTCCCCCAGCTCCTGGCTGATTCGCATCCAGGGACACAAAGGGCACCTGGCCTATGTCCAGTGCCTGCTTCAGGTAGAGCAAAGAAATCTTTGAAAGAAACGATAGAGGTATGTAACAAATCCCTCCTGGGAAAACTGAGCTCTTTATCCCTCCTTCCTGCTCAGCCTGTTGTAGTAGAGCTAACTAAATCCCTGATGGCCTTGAGGCCTTTGTGTAAAGTTTCTCTCCCCCTGTCACAGGATGTAGTAGCCAGTGGATTTTTAAATTTTTATTATTATTATTTAAATTCTGTCACATGATCTTCTTCAGGCACATGAATGAGAGGATCCACCTGCCTTGGTGGGCAGCATGGTAGAGGTCTGACTGACTGCTGTCTTTCTTTCTGGATCACCTTCCAGTGGAAATTTCCCTCATGAGGTGGGTGTCTCAAGGAGATTATGGTGGCATCTGAAACAGGGGGAAATATGTAAATGCCAGAAACAAATCCCTGCTAGCAGGGGACAGTATCTCATCTAAAGCAGAGTTTCTACAAGGCATTCACACAACCAAAATGAGCAGCCTGCAGGAGTGGAACAGGAATTAGCCGTAAGACTTTTAAACTTTTCCACCAAAGCACTCTTATTCTCTTTCAAACCACATTGTTCCATGTCTTGGATGTCCTGGACACGGATGAAGATAGGCAGATATGCAGTTCTGTAGAGGTAACTGCATTTCATCCTGAAACATATTATCTGTAAGGATCATGCAGCTATCTTCAGTGTGGGAAGCAGCAGCTCTTGTACAGCAGAGATAAATGCTTATCATACTCCAGAGCAGGAAGTGAAGCAGAATGTTGTATCAAGATCAAACTATGTGGGAAATTGAAGGAGACAGAAGTTACCACATTAGCAAACTAGCCAGGGCTTTGAAGAACATCTTCAGCCCTTGTGAAAAGTGTGCTTTAGTTTCCTAATATATTTTAAAGTGTGCTACATAAATGCCAAGATAGTTCAGAAACCTGAGCATAGTTCTTCTCAGACGTCTTTCCTTCAAGAATTAAGCAGGCTCATCCTGGCTTAATCTACGAGGTTGTTAGACATATGCAAGCCAAAGTCAGTTAAGGCTCATCAGCCAAAGAAGTCTTTGTTTCAGGTGACTTCTTAACATCACTTCACCTGACCTTCTTTCCCTCCTCCTGTTGAAAGAAAGTGACTGACTGGTTTAGACAGCAGAAAGCCAACCAACAGGCTTTGAAATAATACAGCCTCACAGATCTGATGTGTAGGTTTTCTAACGTACCAAACCCAGTATTTGGGGTTGCCTCAGAAGGTGGGTTCCAGAGATGGCAAATTTCCCTGAGCTGGACTGAACTCGGGAAAAGAGCACCAACAGTCAACACCAAAGACTATGTACGCAGTCATGGAGAGCCCTTTCGTCAACTTCTTCTACAACCAGGCCAGGAACAGCTTCATTTGGCCTTGTGGATTATGAAGATGTTTAACCAGATTGGTCTTTTGGTTAAAGCCAGTGGAGCAATGCCACGTGTATTGTGTCTGAGATAATGCCATATAAATGGATAAGAAAAGCTCTGGTGTCTCTGAGCAAGACAGTTATTCTAGGACAATGAAACATGAGTTCTACATCTCCCCTCAGCTTTTACAGCTGGTTTTAATACTCTTTATCCAACTGCAAAGGGCAAGATAAAGTGTGAGGTAGAGGAAAAATGGGGTTCAGAGGCTATCAGCAGCTAAGCCTGCAGTTTGATAAGACAGATGGTGTTGGATACACCAGTTGTGGCACGATGCAGCCTTGGCTGCTCATTCCAGCTTCTGAACCACAGCACATTGCTCCCTCCATGTCATATCACCATTGCTGTTGAGGTTCATGCTCTGAGCCCTTTGTATTGCTGTTTAGGGCATATTTCTTTCCTGTCACAGAGAAGGATGAGGGGAGTGAACAGCTGGGAGTGAGGGGATGGGGAAATCCCAGCTTTAGCGGAATAGTGCTTGGAAACAACTTTGAGATGCAAAGCAGAAAATGCTGCTTCTGACTTCTTGCGTCCTCCACAGATGTCAGCCAGGGATTCTATCTACCACAGCCTTTCTAATGTGTTAGTGACAGATCTGAAGCAATTGTATCTCAAAGGAACTTGCTGTACTCCTATAGCAACCTCTGTAAACACAATGTCACAGAAGTGAGGCCAGCAGCCAAATTACCAGCTCACTGTCAGGGAAGCAGCAGCCAACACCTCTTGTCCTCCTCCAAGAATGCCACAAAGTCCCCACTGACTCCTGTTGCTTCCTTCAGCTTACATGGTTTCTTCCATTCATGTGTTGTCTTAACTTCCAAATCTAGCAGCAGTACAAGCTGGTCATAGGAGCGATCCTCAGATCTCAGAACATCTCTCTCTCTCTCTCTCCACGCAGACAGAAAATATCCCAAGAGTAAAAGATGGGCTACAGCCATGTCTTCAGATATAATCTGCGTCATAATCTGTCTTTTCTCAAGGGTCAGAAACTCCCATCTGGCTCATTATAGGTATGGAGGTTAGTATCAACTTCCCCTGAAATTCAAAGGTTTTCAGGGCTGGGGCTTAGTTGTCACTTCTTGGAATAGAGCCCAGCAGGAAAGACAGCTGTTGCGGATGTCTGATGAGTGATGGCAGCTCCTGGGAGCCTGCAGAGCTGGGAAATAAAATGTATTTGCTCCTGCTTACCATTACCAAGAAGAAGAAGAAGAAGTCATAGTTCCTACAGCATTATTTATCACTCATACATAGTAAAGGCAGAGATTTGCAGGGTATAGCAAGGATGTGATCCTGATTCCAGTGAAGCCGAACAGATCCCCAGTTCCATATAGAAACAGAGCATTGCTGCCAGGGAAAGGAACAGCAAGTAGGTTTTTAGACAAACAAACTAAACAATTCCTAAAACATTTGCAGGCTGTGATGTACCTTATCAAACCATAGAAAGATATAATTCACAATGGCCTTGTGCGTCTTCAGCCACGTGTGGATCACAGTTCAAGGATGACAGAAACTGAAAGGAGAGACATGATGCTGAAACAAGCAAGGATTCACCACAGATGGGTAGTGGGGACTGCTTCAGACCATCAGTGAAAGTTTTCCTTGTTTTAAACCTTTCTAACACACATCCCTCTTATGTTCCCTGTACTCCATACTCTTACAGCCTCTTCTCCATCTTTATCTACATATTTTGCCCTCCACCGTGGCCAGACTTGAACAGTAACCCAAAGGGAAAGAGGCTATCCTGAGGCTGTTGCCCCGCTAAGGGAAAAACCCTCTCTGTCTCTGTCCTCACTGAGTGCATAACACATGCCTGCCTTTCTCCTCAAGACACTCTCTTCTGCTAAGCAAGAAACTAAAAAAACTATAACCAAACCAAAACAAACCTCTAGCATTTTGAAAGAGATGTGACAGTTTTAAAGGAACTGAGTAAATAGTTTATTCCACAAGGACAAACAATATTTTTGTTTCTCTAAATAAGTTGTCTTGGGCATGTAGTATTACTGAAAAACCACAGGAATCTTCTGATTGAGCTGAGAGATCCTTTGAGACTGGACTCCCAAAGGGTGATGCT
This sequence comes from Burhinus oedicnemus, assembly GCA_008921705.1. NCBI lineage: Eukaryota > Metazoa > Chordata > Aves > Charadriiformes > Burhinidae > Burhinus > Burhinus oedicnemus. Next base: position 391,239 of record VFFE01006074.1, on the reverse strand, counting down.
TTCAGTCCATGACCCTCTGGAAGCTAACTTACAGTATTAAGTATGTAAAGTCCTGAGCTTACAACTCAACTTAGATCTGTAACTGATATGTTTTAGTGCTCAGAAGAGGGAGCAATACATTCATAGCTGGAGGTTTTAAAGTACAGATTTATGCAGCACCTGTCAGGATTGATTTAAGCCTTTCTGATCCTACCATATGGGAGAAGATGGACTAGAGGACACCTCGTGAGCCCTACTGGTTATATTGGCATTAAGTACTAGGTAGAATTGCAAGCTTGCCCTCACAGTGTCTAGTCACCACTGGGACTTGAGGAGACATCCCTCCAATTTGTGACTCTGGTAGGAGCTCTGATGCCAGGATCAACACAGATTTCACTTGCTGTTCACAGACTCCTAATGATTGTCCTCAGGTTATATCACTTGAACCACTTGTGAGATACTGGTTTGTAACACTGACCAGTTAGAAGGGTGTGGAGTCTTCACTGTCCTTCCTTTCCCTTGCCTTTCTTTTCCTTACTGTACGATTGGTGGTAATATCATAGATGCAGTGAGACTCAAGTGAGTTTACAGTGCCCTTTTTGTCTTGGTCCCTGGCCTAGCTCAGATGAGATTGACAGGGCTTTGCTGAAGTGCAAGACTTCAGTAATGAGGAGCTGAAGAGTTGCCCCAAATGACTATCTTTAGCATTACTTTTCACTACACCTTCAGTTTTAATCTACTGTGTTTTATTGCTTGTTTGTGGGATGGTTACAACATCCTTGTTCTGTGATTCCCTCCCCTCTGCATTTAAATTCCTAATGTGCACTCAGCCTGAGTTCCAGGTTAGTGTAATTTTCTATATACAAATATATATTTACTGAACATCTTTAAAAAGTATTTGTGTGGGATTTAAGATAACATTGAAATTCCTTTTGCTGATGATTTATAAAGCTATTTTCCCCCTGTCTAGACGCTTTCAATATTTGCAGTTAGCTGATGGAAAAATAAACGGTGGAGTATTCTTTCCAAACCTCCATTGGAGAGGGGAAAAAAAGGTCTGCATCATGCAAAGTAAATGCTCTTCTGTCAAGTCAGCCAGGAAGAAGCTGCTAAGAGGCAAAAGACATGGAGGATGAGTCTGGTTAGTGCTGTACTCGGGTATAGAACCTGGATAAGGAAGGGGAACAGAGTTTTTTATAGCTCCAGGGAGAAGAAGGGGAAAACAAGCTATTATGCCAGAGACATTTTTCTTGGGCTGATTGCAAAATTAGCTGGAGCTGAAGTTAATTGATTGTGTAGGCAGATGAAACAAACTTGAGATGACTATAAATAGTAACAATCTTGCTTTCTGTGCAGCTGTAAATCTGAGCTGGTGAGCAGTCTTAAATTCACTGTGAACATTTGCAAACAAGGGAGGGAGAGTGAGTAAAATAAAATTAAACAAACCGTGGTCAAATAAAATATACACACATACAGCCCAGCACAGAGAGGAAGGTCAGCCCTTCCAAGACAGATGAGAGCTAGAATTTATCTCACAGATGTTGTGGCCTGCTGCCTTTTACCTGTCTTGCCCTCTCAACCACAGTCTGGGAGAGGCAGAAGTCAGCTATTTCTTTCCTTTGTCTTTCCAGGATTTTATGTCAGATAGCACTTCTGCCTCTTCATCAAGGAAGAGGATGAGTGAAGCAAGGGGCTAGGTCTGTTTGTCTGGATACTGACAGCTCGGGCTACCAGAGACAACGCCACATCCTATCGACCACTAGAAATGGGAATGACATGGTTGTGCTTTACGGAAACTGTGAATACACGTGGGCAGACCCTTGCCATGCTTTTTGTTTCTCTTTAAGGTGGGGAAGTTGGTTCTTTTCACCAGGGTTAAGCTTCATGTTTAAACTCCCCTCTACCCACTGTGATGAGGGAGAGCTATGGTTGAAAACCCAAAAGAGAGATGACTGTCAAGGTTAGAGCCTCCTCTGCATGTGGCAGGTGGAAGCTTTTAGTATCTGTACCTGTACCTCCAGCCCAGCTGGTCTCCAGAGAAGGTGATCTTCTGTGGTGTAAAGACTACAGGCAGCCTTCCTTACATCACTCCCCGGAGACATGTCGGTGGACCTAACCTTTCATCCACATGGGGTTGCTTTTTGTCATTTGCCTGTCCATTTGCAGGAGGGGGCCACCCTGTAATTCTCATAATTCTCACAGTTTAAGGCCAAAAGGGTAGAATGCCATCAGCTGAACTTACAGAGTAATTTGAAATAATAACTGCATGACTAAAATTCAGTTAGGATGAAAGATATAATATTTGGACTTTCTCAAAAGCGGTCCTTAGGCTTTTACCACTGACATTACCGTTCGAGTCACACCTGTGGGCTGCACTCTGCTCTGTTGCGTTGGGATCTGTGTTTAGCAGGAGAAACTTCCCACATTGAGGAGTTATGGTTTACAGATACAAGCCAGACAAAAGGGTAGGAGGAGAAAAGACAAACACAAGGGTTTACCCAGCCATTTCAGCAGGCCACTGGTTGGTCTGGAGGCTGCCTGCTTCCCACCTCTCTTGCTGGAAGGCGACTGGAGTGACTGCTTTACAAGTAGGGCGAGCGAGGAGTGTTCACATGGGCAGCTGGGTGTGGAGGTAAGCAGCAACTTTTCCAGCTCGGATAACTACCTTAGTTGGCTACACTTGCTGGGTGATGACAAGGCAGTTCAGGTGCCAGCAAAGGCTGTGTGGAAAGGAAGGCAAGCTGGGGCAGTACAGCAGGGCACTTCATGCTGCCATGTGCTCTGCTAGCCCTAGTTGGCTCACTTGATGTATCTGAGAGACACCACCTTGGGGAGAAGACCTCCTTCGCTTGGTTACACCATCAATGCCAACAGGGCCCAGTCCAGCTCAGCAAAGAGCTTCTGTAGTGTTCTTCTGCTAAATATAGCATATTCGTATGAATTTTAAAACTGTTCACCTCACAGACCTAGGGAATGAGCCTCTCTGCTTACTCTCAGAACAAGCCCACGAGGTTGTGATCTGACTGTGATTCCTCTGTCTGACCCACTAAAGCATGCCAGAGGTCTGGGACCTCCCCAAGGCACAAGGAGCACCTGGATGTCCTTAGAATGAGTATCAGATAGAGTTTAGTCTCCTGGGCTCATTCGTGTGTTTGGGTTTGACCCAGAGTGCCGGGCAAAGTCTGCTCTATACGTGTTGCAAGGCCTGCTCTATCAACAGCAACAGCTGTGGTGAGTAAACCAAGGCAGTGGTTTGACTGCTAAAACACCTAGGGGAAAACCCTTTTGGATTGTATTTCTCATGTCCTTTGTTTGCTGATAAGAAAATGCCAATCCAAGAGCCTAGGATGAACCCCTCCCCCCAAAAAATAATCATGCATGCACTCTCCATCTGACCTGGCACCTCCCTTCTGACAACTGAAAGCATCTGTGTTTATCTTCTTTTTTATTAGGTTTCAAAAGACAATGGTCTGCTCTCATGGGGGATTCTTTTATCAGCTTCAGGGCCAGCAACCTAAAAGGAGTTAACCTGGAGGTCACTTTCCAGCCATTTCACTACTCAGTCAGAAGAATCACCTTGGAGCTTCCATGTTTAATCAAGACATTTTTACAGCTTTTCTGCTGCACTTTGATTGAAGATAAAATCCATCCATGATGAAATTCATTTATTCTGGCGTCACAGAGTCTAGGTCCATTTGAGGAAAAGACTCTGTGCATGTGTATGAGTGCATCATGGAGAGGAAGGCTTCTTTTTTGGGAGGTGGGGGAAGGAGGATTGTTGGGCCTGTTCTTCCAGTCCAATTTTAACATCTCTGTCCTGCTGAACCCTATCTGACTGCTCTGAGAAGACAAACAAGGCAAATAGATCCTGTTGAATATACCCTGCCTAGGTCTGTAAATCAGGTTTGGTCTCTGGTTTCACCAGCTTCTATGACCATACCTTCCATTTGGAAGACTCTCACCCCTTTGGTATGACACTATCATTTCACGAGACATGGGAATCAGTTATATAAACCCTCATTTACTTGCCTGTATCTGCTAGTGTGCTGTATCATTCATGTTTTACTTGCAAAAAGCCTGCTCACCCTTACCCTGGTCACAGAGGTGAATGGAAACTTTGGGTCTGCCATGAAGTCCGTGTCTATGCACAGCCACGACCAAGGATTCCTTCCCTTTGCTTTTGCAGCAAAAAGTATTCTTCCAAGTTTTGAGACAATCCAATTTCTGTCACATACCACATGGTTCCAGCTCCAATGTGGGTTAACACATATATGTCTGAATGGGAATCAGGTGTGTCCAAAACTCAGGGCCCCTACCAGGGTAAGAGGAGAGTTGCAAAATCCCTGAAATACCTGTATTGACACATTTCAACCAGCTGTGTAGCAAGCAACGAGGAAAGGCTTGTTTCATGCCTCCTACCCACTCACACCTCTTTCATGTTTTGCCCAGTTGGACATCTGGCATGTTTTTTGCTACACACCCAATGCTGAGCTTTCATTTCAGGTGACCCATTTTGATTCTATCAGAGCTGACTTCTGCCCTTATAAATGCATGAAACTCAAGGCTTGTCTTGAGGCAGAGCCAAACACTAGAAACGTTGCTCAGCAATGGGTCAACCTCAAAGGGTTTGAAGCATCTGCTCTTTTGTGCTCCCAGGGATTCACATGCTGATGCCCACAACCATCAGTCTCTGAGTGAGGCAGATGGTATTGTCCTGGGTGTCTGGCCTAGCTGATTCCATCACCGTAGGATTCTTCTGCAGTTCATCTTACATTTGTTTCCCACTGGAACCGTGCAAGAAGAGACTTGCTATTGGCATTATGTTAATGGAAACTGGACGTATGCACCTGGTCCATCCTATTGTACTCAACAGACATCCCATCTGAGATTGCACAGGGATCTAAAACAACTAACTGCTGAAAGATCTTGCAGAAAGAAGTTGCAGGAGGATCTTATTTGGCACAATAGAAGCGAGAGCATTATTTGAAGACCTAAAGAGAATGAGAAATTAGTCTGGGAGAAGGATACCAATATGCTGAGACACCGAGACAGTTCAGTTACACACATCACAGTGATTCAACAGAAAACATGTATCTCAGTCCCTTGGCCCAGGTTTCCTGAAGCAAGGGACTTTTTTAATTGTAACGAACACTGACAGAATTAGCTGATCTTCAAGTCATAGGTAATATAGATCTCCTCCAGATGTGCCAGTCCCAGTCTGGTATGAATTTCAGATGAGCTGTCTAGTTCTGCCTATGATACCATTATAGATGTTCAGCAATATCATGTTATCTCTACTGAACATAAAAATATTGTCTTAAATATGAATTCAGCTTTGTTCACCTCACACCCCAATGCCTCATCTCTGTTAAACGCAAAACTTTGGGAACTTCTGACTTCAAACAGGTAAGTAAGACAGAAGCCACCAGAAATGTCAGTAGAATAGGCTGGGTCTCAGGACTGGAAAGGGAGGATCAGGGATCTTAGTTCCAGGCAGACACAGAGCCTTGAGAGGAAAGTACAGGGCAGTGTGGAAGCCACAAGACCAGCCAGTAGACTGGGTGGGGTGGAGGGCAGCTGGGAAAGGGGCGATGAAGTCAAAATGGAAAAAGTTGCTGGGTGGATCAAAGTCCAAACAAGGATTTATGAGAGGCATAAAAGAAATTTGGAGAGTGAATACCATAAGCAGTGATGGGATTCAGCCATATTCTGAAGGTTTTGGGGTGGAGGAAGAGATAGATTTTCCAACAGAAATTTGTCTTCCTTGCTCGTTTACCTCTGCACTTCTTGAGAGCCCTTACATTCATCCCTGCACCAGAACCTCCATCTTCACCTTGTTTTGCAGCCTTTTGCCTACTTGTGCTTCTAGACTTCTAGTCTCTTGCCTTGTTGCATGCTCCTATCAATGCCAGGATGGCTCAGAAGAGGATTCTCAGTTCACCCTAGCCAGGGTCTCTCCCTCTCATTCATCATTCATTTGCTTGTACCTGTCTGGTTGAGGGCCAAATACCCTAAATTCCAAGGGCTCCTTTTTTGTGCTTCTTTTCTCTCCTTGAGAGATCAAATGATGCTGTGGACTCCCAGTCCTGGAACATACTGGTGATGGAAGTGGAGAGGGATTTCTGTCATGTCTGATTCTCCATCATAGCCTTATGGTTCTTCTGCTACTGAACAGCAGCAGGTAGAAAGACAGAGGTAAAGAAAGCAAATCACTAAAAGCTTAGAAAATCTTGGGTACGCTTTAGCCATCTCTGCTAAAAACAAAGTTCCTGTGACTTCAAAGGGTAAAGAATTAATTTTGCTAGTGTTTCTGGAATAAGATACCTCCCCACACCAGCTCTTGTCCTCAGCAGGCTTGGAAGGCGCAAGCTGGCTAGTTGAAGTGAAAGCAATTAATGGAGACATTTTTACTACCCTTATTAAAGGGAGAAGGAGGCTTTGATATAACACAATATCCACTAGATGATGCAATGAATTTATTTTGGCTGGCCAGTGCTCTTGCCTGGGTCTGTGTGTTATTAGAGGGTGGTGCAACGGTTGTTCTTCCCATTGCTTGCAGGCCCTAGGGTCAGGTTCTGCTCCACCAATAACATGACTCATCTCTGCATAAAACAATTCCTCAAGTGATACCAAAGTGACCACAACATCAGTCATCTTCCAATCATCTGAATCCAGTAATGATGGCTACTTCCCCAGTATCCTCTTTAGAGCAGCTCACACACTTGTTCCTAACCCAAGAACGAAAGTCAGCAGGGAACATGTTGGTTTTCACAAAATATCATGTGAGAAAGGCCCTGGGCTAGATACCATTTACATTTCTGCCCTCATTAAGATGTGTGTCCTCACTAACGAATTAAGTTGTATGCCCTTGTAGAAAGACATACTTGTCATAATGCGGGCACATGTTGGAGAAAGGGATGGCACTGTGATGGTAGGCAATCCACCCAACTTTGGTTACCCAATATAATCAAGTACCTCTGAGTTTGATGCAGAGAAATGGTCATCTAAGTGACAACCCTGTTCCTAGTTGCCCTTTGGAGGCGTTCAGTTTGGACCAGCTGGCTGTAAAAAGAACCAAAGTTAGCAACCAGATAAATAGATACCAAAAATTGACATGAAAACACTTCCGCTCTCCACTTCCCAATCTTTATTCTCTTTCCTCTCTTAAACAAGTGTCTTTTAGGTCAAAAGTGTGAGAGAGCCAATTATGGAAGGTGGGTAGGTTAAGACAACCAAACTTCATCTTGGAACCCTGGAAGAATTAATCTTAGAGCATTTTCTCCATCAGTTTCCCACAAGATTATTAAGAAGTAAAGCAACCTTGGCCAACCCCACCCCAGGTAACATGGTGCCACTGCGGGGACAGCCCCACTGCATTTCTCTTGGCTAATAGATGCTAGGGAGGGGAAAACAATGGGATGGAGAATTTGCATCCTCTGGATTGAAGAAAGTTTTTGGGGTCAAGTAAGGCAACTGGATTTTTTAATTACATTCTTATGATCTGCATAATTAAAATTACTAGTTATGCAGTAGCTCCAAAGTTCATTTAGAAAGGTCAGGTTCTTTATGACATGGCAAATGGACCTAAAAAATAAGTTGTATTGTCAGAGGGTCATAATCTGAGTTTAGTTAGAAAAGTAATCTCTGACTCCATAAAAAAATTCTTTTCAGCAGCTCTGCATCAAAGTCTTACTGCTTCACTTGTGCCTAAAGAAACAGAGGGGTCCATTGTATATTTCCTGTATTCAGGTTATTTCTCTTCTCTGTGGTGAAGAAAATCCATGAGGATCTATGAACACATCCTAATACTTTCCCACAAGTCTGACACTTGTTATGAACTTTACTTTCTCCTGTGTCATGATATAACTGTATCGCTTACAGGAGTCAGGAACACCACTCCTCTTCCCCATTAGGTAGAAGCCTAGACCTGATTTGCTCATGAAGGCAGACCTTGTCTTCTAGAGAAAGAAACCTCAGCCATGATACTGCGAGAAGAAATCTTCACAGTTGTTAGAAAACATTCCTCTTTTCTGGAGGTTTGGAATAGGATAACCTGCTAATCAGAGTAATAGATCAGCTTGGAAGAGCAACTTTATGACTTCCTTGGATTTGACATTATTTTACAGTGATGAATTTGGTTCCTGCCTGCCAGAAACCAAACTAGACTCAGCTGCACAGAGTCTAGTTGGAGGCCTGTAACTAGCGGTGTTCCCCAGGTGTCAGTACTGGGTCCAGTCCTGTTCAACATATTCATCCGTGACCTGGATGAGGGGACAGAGTGTACCCTCAGCAAGTTTGCTGATCATACAAAACTAGGAGGAGTGGGCGACACACCAGAAAACTGTGCCACCATTCAGTGAGACCTGGACAGACTCCAGAGTTGGGCAGAGAGGAACCAATGAAGTTCAACAAGGGCAAGTGTAGGATCCTGCACCTAGGGAGGAATAACCCCATGCACCAGTACAGGTTAAGTGCTGACCTGCTGGAAAGCAGCTCTGCAGAGAGGGACCTGGGAGTCCTGGTGGACAACAAGTTGACCATGAGCCAGCAATGTGCCCTTGTGGCTAAGAAGGCCAATGGTACCCTGGGGTGCATTAAAAAGAGCATGGCCAGCAGGCTGAGGGAGGTTATCCTCCCTCTCTGCTCTGCCCTGGTGAGGCCACATCTGGAGTACTGTGTCCAGTTCTGGGGTTCTCAGTCCAAGAAAGACAAGGAACTACTGGAGACAGTCCAGCAGAGGGCTACGAAGATGATCAAGGGACTGGAGCATTTCTCTTATGAGGAAAGGCTGAGAGATTTGAGTCTGTTTAGCCTGGAGAAGAGAAGACTAAGAGGGGATCTCATCAATGCTTAAAAGTATCTAAAGGGCAGGTGTCAAGAGCATGGGGCCAGACTGTTTTCAGTGATGCCCAGCAACAGGACAAGAGGCAACGGGCACAAATTGGAACACAGAAAATTCCATCTCAACATGAGGAAAAACTTCTTTACTTTGAGGGTCACAGAGCACTGGAACAGGCTGCCCAGAGAGGTGGTGGAGTCTCCTTCTCTGGAGATATTCAAAAGCTACCTGGATGCGTTCCTGTCCAACTTGCTCTAGGTGAACCTGCTTTGGCAGGGGGGCTGGACTAGATGCTCTCCGAAGGTCCCTTCCAACCCCTACCATCCTGCAATTCTGTGGCTCTGTCCTACACAGAATGAACAGTGAGACAGTTAGGCAGATGAATGTGTTCTGACAATAGCATCTGTAGGACAGGGACATATTTTTGCCAGGAAAAGTTCAGTATTTTAAAATATTTGTTACTTTTAGTTTTTTTCATTTTCAAGTATTTGTTAATATTTGTTCCACATGGGGTACAGATCTGACAAAGCCACAAGATTCCTGAAGATTCATTCACTCCAAAAGGTCTGGGCACTTTAAGGTCTTGACTATGCTGCATTCAGCAGCAGTTCCACTTTACAGGTAATGATCATCTATTTATTTAACTGGGAACTGATCTGAGATCCTACCAAAATCATTGCATATTTGACCAAAAAAGAAATGCCCAGAGATGAAAAGGTGTCTCCTGCTGGACAGGCATGCACAAATCCCTTTGCAGTGGCAGGATAGGATATTTTGGACTCTCTGGATATCAGTGCCAAGTTCACAGTGGACACACACAATGTTTTGTACTCTCTCTGCCCTGGTTCAGGACCGGTGCCAGAGGAGAAATAAAAAAATAAAAAAAGTGATCTCCTGCCCAAATTTTTCCTTGTAATGAATATGTGTGAGACTAACTATGATCTCATGGAAATCTCTATTTTGTGGTCATTAGATATTATGAACATGTCATCGGTCTGGCTGTGTTACCTGCTTTGTCCCCTACAACTCGCCTCCAGCAAAATCATTGCTGTATCAAAGAAGGAATCTGCTTGAAACTACTCACACCACCAGTTGTACACTTGGTTACTAGTGTTTAACTCATAAAATAAAAGGTCAGCTAACAAATGAAATGAGAGTACAGACATGCAAACAGCATCTTCCAAAACAGACGCAATGTTCAATTCACACAGATCCTGCAGTATTATGGTGCCAGACAAGGACTAGTTAGCTGCCCAGCACCCATGGGAACACCAGGTACTGAAGTATGAGATTATGGCTAATATTTATACTGTCTGAAAGCTATGGCTTTACTTTCTTGCTCTCTGTGGGGGAAGGTGCAATTATACCCTGTTGCCAACAAATGCACGTGGCCATAATTTGACAAATACGATGTGAATGAGTTTGATGCAGATTCAGTGTTTAAAGATACGTCTAATACATTACTGGCTTTTTTCCATGGGTGTTGCAGTTTTATTATATTGCTGAGAAAATATACATCAGCTGTACTTCACTGCCTCTCCGCCAGCTGACACCTATACACCCAAAGTGGACTCCTGACATGCTTCTGTTCCTCCCACCTATCTCCAGGCTCCTAACAAAGGTGCAAAATTAGGAGGAGAGTCTTTTGGGTCTCCCTCCATAGTCAGCTGAGGAAGGTTAATCACAGCTAAGACCTGACGCACTCTCTGAGGGACCTTGCCTTTATAGTGTGGCCAGCAGAACTAGGGAAATGATCATCCCCCTGTACTCAGCACTGGTGAGGCCACACCTCTGATACTGTGTTCAGTTTTGGGCCCCTCACTACAAGAAAGACATTGAGGTGCTGCAGGGTGTCCAAAGAAGAACAATGAAGCTGGTGAAGGGTCTAGAGCACAAGTCTTATGAGGAGCAGCTGAGGGAACTGGCGCTGCTTAGCCTGGAGAAAAGGAGGCTGAGGGGAGACCTTATGACTCTCTACAACTACCTGAAAGAAGGTTATAGTGAGGTGGGTGTCGGTCTCTTCTCCAAAGTAACAGGCGATAAGACAAGAGGAAATGGCCTCAAGTTGCACTACAGGATGTTTAGATTGGATATTAGGAAAAATTTATTCACTGAAGGGGTTGTCACATATTGGAACAGGCTGCCCAGGGAAGTGGTTGAGTCGCCATCTCTGGAGGTATATAAAAGACATCTAGATGTGGCACTTAGGGACATGGCTTAGTGGTGGACTTGGGAGTGCTAGGTTAATGGTTGGACTTGATCTTAAAGGAAATGATTCTATGCTTCTATTAGTAGACTACAGAGGCAGGGTTTTGAGCGCTTAAAATTAGATGGGATGAGTCTGGGCATTAAAGTGAAGTTCAAAGCAGAATGGAGAGCTCACGGTCAGGAGGATTACTTGAATTTTAAGATCTGTAACCCAGCAGCAGTCCATATAAGAGCCTTACACTGCAGTAAGGGCATCTTAACATGGATGCCTTATCCTCACTAGTTCGCACTGCTCTGCTGGACTCTCTGAAGGGATTATATCAGCCCATAGAGTGAAGACCTTACAGAGAGGGGGAGCTATCATTAGGCAGCCGTCAGAGTGAAAGCACTGTGAGTGCTCCAAATCTCAAGGCAGTAATTTGTGAAATCTTAGGAGAGAGACTACACAGACTACTTTGCTTTTGATACTTTCATGTTAAGGTAATCAAGCGTTGCCTTCTCATTGAAGACCATGAAAACAAGGAAGGTGGAGCTGAGCAGGAAAAGTGGTGAGTGTCTGACCAGTGTCACAACGAGAAGGTAAAACTACACAACCCTGCGAAGCCTAGAAGTTGCAAGCCCGGTTTGGAGTTCTTGTTGTATTACAACCTTCACATGTGATGGTGGGCAGCCTCTGTAGAAGTAGATCCACATATTTTTAGGTATATCAGCCATCAGGTGGGACTTGTGCCATTCCAGGCTCCCCTTAGAAGCAGGTGGGCTCAAGCAGAATAAAAAACTAGATCCCCAATGAACTGCCTTAAGTTTCCTATCAGAAATGCCAAAACCAGAAGTGACCTTAAATCCTGCCTCCTTCTCTGAGGATCAAGAAAATATCAGGATTCCCAACTTTCCCTTCTTTCTTGGACATAAGCAGATGTGCCATTTTTAACTCAAAACTCAAAGAGAAACCAGTCTCTACATAAATATTGCTATTTTGTTCAAATGGTAAATGGAACTGGAGGAAAATCCATACACACTGCAAAAAAAGAAAAAAATCACTGACCCAAGACAGAATATTTTATTTCTGATTTTGAGTCAGATGAGTTCAGTAATGAATTACTTTCCAGTAACAGTACAGGATTACAGTTCAGGACATTTCCTCAGTAGATGGGACACTCTTTTGTATCCTATAATGCAGTGCAGATGTTTCTCTTTTTGCTTTGTGCAAGGATGATTATCTATATTGGTTTTCAGAGTCTTAAGCATGAAATAACTCACACAATCCAGGCATGGAGACTGCAAAGAGCAAACTTCCAAACTACGTATCCCAGAAGGCCATAACACAAGGGGAAAGCACAGTTTGAACACTGAAGTGACTTGAAACGGAGCATTTTGGGGTCATTTTAACACACCACAGGAAAGCATTTTGATTTCAGGAATGTTGAAATGTTTTGTTTTGTTTGAAAATGTCAGGCAAAATGCTTTGACTTTGCCAGAAAAAAGTTTGTTTGAGTTTTTTTTCCCCAAAATTTCCACCCAGAGAAAAAGTCTTGACATTTCAGCTCTTTGTTCCAACGTGGGATAAAAACAAACATCGAAATGTCAGGATTTGCTGCAGGATGAAAATTCTGAATTTTGCCCAATTTTTGGTGTAATGCCTTGGCCCCAGCATTTACATTTTGCTTTGAAGTATGGGTGGATGTTCAGAGGGTGGGAGAGATTTTGCAAGAGAGGATCATATGTTCGAAAGAACGTAGAAACCTATGTGTTCCAGTCCCTGTGATGTTTTAGACTATTTGAGGATAGAAATTAACAGGTAGTTGATGCAAATAAACTGGAAGAAGGTGACAGCACAATGCAAGATAGAAGTTCTTGTCTCTTGACTTAGTTTTCGCTCTTTCTATCAGCAGGCAAACTCCCTTTGGTCTGTATCTGGTTTTAGCTTGATTAATGAAAATCAGGAACAATTGGAAGCTCTTGTCTTGAAGTCATCGGAATGTGTTGCCTGAGTGAGGTCTGATGGAGGAAAAAAACCCAAATCAACTTTGGACAGCTTGGCCCAATGCAAGCTTTGGAGACATCTCAGCAAGTATGGCAAATGCGGTCACGTGCCCTAGTGGCTGTAAGTAATTAAGCAGCATAAATCTGGATTACTGTCACGATTCACTCTGTACAAACATCCTTAGAGGGATTTGGTTCTGCAAGCATTGAACAATACATCGGTGGGAATAAGCTACAAGAGGATTATGTGTGGATACTGCTTTATGGGTAACGGGCACGATGACAATAGGATTTATGGTTTTACAGCCTTCACAGATTTCTTAAAAAGCCACCGTTTATATGGCCAAACACAGACTCCAAACTAAAATGATAAAGAAATACAGAAGAGCTGGACATTGTTTTCAGTTAACTCTGGGTAATCAAAGTATTCCAGCTGCAGAACATCAATACCTGTTTTGGAACCTTTCTCACACATAAGCAGCCAGAAGTGGTAGTATGTCCCAGCTCCAAAGGCCAGGCTGTGTTTAGGTGCAGAAAAGCACAAGGTTGATGAACTCAAGAGCATCCTTCTTCAGTTAACCCAGAACCCTACCTACAAGAGGCCTAAGGTAAATATTTAGTTTAGGACTACAGGAAATGTAGCATGTTCCCTGTTTCTTCTGGACATCCAGCCATTAGCAGTGGGAAGCTCTGATTAGACCATCACACTTGGAAGCCACCAGTGGACCTATCTTTCATGAATTATGCTCACCCTTTTTGGCCACAAAGGCTGTTGGCTCTGAGCGTGGGTGATGTGAGGGATTGAGCTGTTGGACTTTTCATGCTTCCTGATGGCCACTGCCCATTCCACCCCATACAAAGGTGGGATGCTGCATAGAGTCATCATCTACAATCTGGAACTGGCTAAGAGGCACCCACCTGAACCTTCCTAAATTAAACAATCCCTTTGTACCGTCATATAAATAAAGTTGTTTTACCTCTTTATTTAACAGAACTTTTTGTATCGGCAGGTTGATGGCCCAAGGCCCTGGAGAGATGTTGACTTTTTGCTGAACAAGAAGCAGTAGCTTTCACCTCTGGTTCTAAATTTATTGTGTTACTGGGTTAACAGATCTGACAAGATCAACAACCTAATCTAGGAATTTCTAACATGTACAGTCAAAAATGGTCAGACAGGTACAAGGCAGTTCTGAAAGACCAACTGAGGTATTTTCAACATCCCAGATGGATTTTTTTTAAAACTTTTGAACAGCAAAGTCCCAGTGGAGATCATTTTGAGTGCACAGGGAACATGCAGTTCTTTGAGCAATTTGTGGAGGGTGTATTGCACAGTGCAATGAAGATGATAGACAAAGTATGAGTGCTAAAAATCATGTCAAGGCTACCCTTATTATTTCACAATATCTCTCAGATACGGGATGAACTGGGTTCAATGTTGTACCTTCACATTAGGAAAAACAATTTTATTTTCCAAAAAGATTTTTGTCAGTTTGGACTGATATGTCATTCTGGCTTTAGGTGCTCTTGTAAAGAAAGAGATGAGGAGAGTTTTCTAGCTAAAAGAGCATGAGCCCACTTGCACTCAACAGACAAGCTGAAGGTGAGCGGGACTTTCAGAAACAGGGGAACCTGCCTTTCCATACCCCCTGAGTTCATGGGGAAGCTGACATTTTGAAGATGGTCCCTTGACTACAGCACTCTAACTGTCTGGGGACTGGACCACCATTTCATAAATGCCATTGCATTTCTGAGAAATGGCATGACAGGCAAACTTGCTGTCAGGAGGCCACCTACAAGTGTTCTTTACTTCGCATTAATGCCACTCTAACTTGGAAAAAAACACCACCTTCTCTGGCCTCTCAGCCCCTGAAATGAGAAACTAGACATTGTGTGTATTCTGCTCTGGGTCCTATCCATGCCCTGCACCCCGGGCTGCCTCACAGATACATCCAGCCTGCCTGCAGGCCACCTCAGTGGGCATGCTGAGTCCTGTTCTATCCAGCTGGCAGATTTCACCATGCTGAGTCCTACCTGCCTGGAAGGATGCTTTCCAGCTATGCAAGAGGCCAGGGACAAAGGCTTAGCACGTGGGCAAGAGGCAAGCACAACCTTGAGGCCACCATTAGCCAACAGTATAGACATATCCAGAAAACGTACTAGAAAACTGGAAGGACACCAGTGCTGAAGACATTGAGTTGGGACCCAAGCTAGATGGCCATGTCAGTATGGAAGCCAAAACTAACATGTGCTACAAAGCCCAAACAGTCCCTTCCCATTAGCCTAAGAGAAATTCTCTGTGAAACATAGCTGAGCCAGTGCCTTGCATGTGAAGAGAACATGTCTTTTATCGAAGATGTCAATCCTTTGTCTAATAGCAAATTTTACTTCCCGCCTTTCTCTTCTGGAATGCAAATAACTTCCAAAGATGCAAAATTGTCTTTAAGGATTTGCATATCTCATTTGTAAGGCAACAATTAGAAGTCTGGATTAAACTTTACCCTTCTCTTTTCCTAAGAGGTGGCAAACCTAGCTCTGAAGGATTCTGCTGTTTGCTCTTCTGGACATCTTCTAACATCCATTGCTTCAACTTGGCACAACCTTGCTTAACACCCATCATAACACTTTGCGTTTCCTAATGAGCCTTGCACAGCTCCAGCGTCAGACTAAACTGCAAGCTGTAGGCATCATCACAACAAACCTGTTGCTGCGATGACTGAGGATCCATGGTATTGAGAGGGCTGGATTCCAAGCTGATGTTAGAGGCTGGTGAAGAGCAACCAACCCATTTTCCATTAAAAAAGTAAACTCTGGACAATCTTACGTCAACTGAACTAACCAGCCCAAAGGGAAATAAAACAACAAAAAGAAGAAAAACTAAAAAAATCTATGTAGTTCCCACTGCTTTTTCTTCAAGTAGAACGACTGAACATTCCCAGCTTCCTCACAAGGGAAATGATTTTATGTGCTAATGTTGGAGGAGAGGTTTGGAGACTGCCTTAGTGAATGGAGTCATGCAAGGTAGCATGGAAAAAAAAAAAAAGGAAAACAGTGGTGGAAGAATAGTGATCATAAAACATATATTAAAAATAAAAACAGAGGAGTTGTGAAAGGTGTTAGCAGCTGAAACGCAATGTGACTCACCAGAAAGGTTTTCAAAGGGATATCATCCTGTTTTGCCTTAAGTCAGCCAATAAGCTGTCTTGATGAAGCAGAGAGGAACAGTGGACAACGTACTGTATTCGGACTCAATTGATGAAAGTCCTACTCCTGACTTTAACCCTGACATACTGTGTAACCCCAGGCAAGTTCCTCCCCATTCCTGGGACTCATTTTTCCTCCTGCTGTTTGCCTGTGTTCTCTACTGTAACTGTGACCTCTGAGGCAGGAAAGGAGACAATGTTCCTTGGTTGAGAACATCCTGGGAGTGGCTTACTTCAACAGAAGTCCTCTGAGCAGCCAGAAGGCTTGCTGGTGAAAACACTCCCGTCTCCCTGGCCTCATCAGCAACTTGCCGGGAAGCAGCTGAGCTCTTGGCAAGTCTGCATGCTCCAGGCATCCTCAGTGGCACCAGGAAACTGCTCTGAAGTGGGGGATTTCCCTGAATGGCAGGGATTCCCCACGTTTTCCTGGGATCCAAGACAGTAGCACTGGAATTCCCAGAGTTCAGGACAGCTGGCTGATTTTTTTTCTTCTCTTTTGGTCTTGTTTTTCACTTCAGAAAACAGTTAGACAAAGGTCTTCTAAATTCTCCTATCCCTCTCCCCTCTAAAAATAAATAATGAAAATCAAACAGTAAACTCCAGTGCACAGGAAATTATGTCTGTCCTTTTCCTACAAGATTAGAAAAGAAAACCATTTTTTTTTAAATGTTGGAATTGCTCAGGAAGTCATTCCTGCTTAGGGCTATGGGATAGGATCCTTACGTCCCACCTTAAGCTTCCAGACATGAACATAAGAACAGCAATGTCGGGATCAGACCATAAGTTCAGTTGTGCTGGCATCCATGACCAGCAGATGTCAAGGGATATCAAGGACAGGGCAAACGTTGTGAACCTTCCTCAGAGCACCCTTCCTGCCTCCAGTCCTCTGTGGCTCTTGTTGAGTCAGAGGTGGTGTTTCAGAAAAAGTATTTTCTTCCTAAAATCTCTCCTGTCATGTTTTGAACCCAGCTAAACAACCTGTGGCAGTGATGATGTCTTAGCTATGCTGCTGGTGAAGAAATATCTATTTTCATTAGTACTGGTTTTGCTGCCATTGACTTTGAAGGCTGTGTTTAGGATTCTAGACTCCATTTATCATCTATGGAGATAGATATGCACCCTCAGGGAGCAATTAATCTCATCTTGGGCTAAGTCTCAGGCACAGGTGAAAGGCTGAAGGCACCCATTTCTCTCCCCACCCTTCACCTCCTCCCCTTCCCCTGTAAAGGCAGTCTAGGGTGACTAGCTCAGCTTTAGAAAACTAAAATTTAGACATTCAGGCTGAGGTGATGCCTACTACTTTACCCTACAAGTATCCTGTACCTGTGACAGCTTTACCAGCCATCACAGCATCACAGGTAACAACACAGACCAAGAACGCACCATATTTTTATGACTGTGCTTCGTTACTTTGCTGGCAGACAGAACAGATATCTGTGGAAAACAAGAGGTGTAATGAACAGTGTCTCAAGTCCAGCTGCAAGATGCAGCTCAGAAAATCCCTGAACTACCAACTGTGGCAGCTGGGAGGAAATCCCAAGGGACAGATCACTCAGCCTCTGTTTCTTATTCTTTTTCCCTTCCACTCTCTGAGACAGGATGCAGGATCATGGATTGTAGGTCTAACTCTGTGACAGTTACCTTTGTATTTCTTCTCATGATAGCTCACCTAGAAGCTAATGGGATACAAATAAATATTAATAATGATAGGTATGGAGAAGCAGAAATATTCACCAATGTGGGAGATGTTCCATTCAAGTCCTTACTCTTGTCAGACACTGAGGACAGAGAATTGCATAGAAGCAAGTGTCTTAAACTCCACTTCAGCGTTGAAATCACTTCATCATCTCATCTTCACCACAAGGAGGGAAACAGAGACTTTTTGCCTTCTCCATTCTTAGCCATCACAGATGCTACATCTCTCAGATCAATATGGATTGCACCCTGAATTTCACCATGCTAGGACTGGGATGCTAGTCAGTACAGCACAGATAAATCCGTACAGTGCAGACATGTCCAGCAGGAGTTGATATGCAGACTTGGATCTTACAAATCACCAGCTCTTGATTCAAAGATATTCAGCCATACATGCTATATAATATGTTGCATTCCTCCCTCTTGCCTGCTTTACTCTAGCTGAACACTATGTTCTCTTGGGAGTCCACTTTTTTGCAGAGCCCAGCAGTTACTGACACAGGAGGAAAGCTCTGAACATTCAGTGAATGTAACATAGCTGAGCAGTATTAAAAAAGGTTTAATGAAATAGAAAGATTCATGACACAGAAAACCTATTTTCTGCATTAAAATTCTGCTTATTCTGGTAAATGAAGTTTTAATAAGACTACTCTCCAGACGGGGTTTGGAACTTGCATAGCCAGAAACAAGGGGATTGTGAAGCAGGGTCCAAAATCAAGTGGAGCCTTTATCTCAGAATGATCTGCTTTCCTTTCTCCCCAGCAGCTGCCTGAACTACCACTGCACCACTGCAGAAAGACTCAGTCCTTGAGCTGGCCCTCAAATTCTGCCTTTTGGACCCTTCCCCAATCTCCATTGCTAACAAAGCCTTCACCTCATAAGCACACAGCACTTAATTTGATTTCCCCCCTGTGGGATTTACATCTTTGATGTAATTCTGTTAACGTCAAAGGCGTTATGGCAAGGACTCATCTGGGACCTTGTGTACAGCTGTTGTGTTCCAGGCTGGAGGAACTCACATTCCTCCACCACACCCAAATCTGCCCTGGATTATCAATACTCTGATAAGCAACTCAATTGCCTTTAGACTGGTTAGGGAATTTCTCCACTCCTTATTTTCATCCTCCATTTTCCCTGGGCTACTTTACCTCCACTTTGATTTTTCACTTTTCAGGCCATGACGTTCCTGACGATTCCTAGATCTCTGGATTCCTGCCTCCTCCTCCTGTTGTTGCTAACACACAACTCTGTCTGGAGCCGGATTTAATTAGACCACAAGAAAAATGAACCACAATGAAGTTACATCAAGGGTGTGACTTCAAGCCACAAGAGCCAGGAAACACAGAAGACTGAAAGAAAAAAAAAAAGAAAAAGAAAAAGAGAAAAGAAGAAGAAAAATTAAGAACAAACTTTATCCTAACCCTGTGGTGTCCCACCTCTAGCAAAGCTATGATGTTCAAGCACAGTTTACACAACAGGGAGTTGTTGAGGAAAAAGCTTGGAAGGGGAAGGAAGGGCCCGGAGAGGATCTGCCGAAATGCTTTGGCCCTGTAGCTTTATTTTGTGTGGGTTTGATGCTGTGCCAAGGTTTACGACACTTACATCAAGGTTGTTCCCTGCAGTGATGTACCATCGAAGCTAAATAACCTGCCCATAATGGAATTTAAAATGATTTCACTGTGCCTTGGTTGAGAACATGTTATCATTAACTTCCCTTTTTTATTACCCCAAATGCCTTTCCAGCTCACAGCATACTGTGCTTCAGGAACTATTTTTGCTGCCATGATTGTACGTCATTGTGTAAATTCAGCAATGAATACAATAGAGACCTGGTCTATCCCAAGGCCTCCAGGCACTGATGTAATAGAAATAATAAAGCATAATCATAAGGAAGAAAAAGGCATGTAGCTCTGCCGTGTGGAGTATGGAAACGGATACGGGTGACTGATGCTGATGCAATTCACTCTTAGCAAATGAAGGCAAAGGGCCCAGAAAAGGACTCCTCCTGCGTAGCAGCAGCAGAGTTATGCCAGCTTCAATATGACCCTTCTCTAATTGGAAGGATCCATCCTAGCTATTGTAACACAATGGAGTTTGAGGCAGTGCCTTCTGAAGTTTGGGGGTTGTTTTTTCTTCCATTGATTACTTGCAAAAAGTATTTTATTTTACCAAAAGGAAAACAAATAGAGGAGACAGCGTTGTATGATAACTTGGATGCTGGGTAACACATTGGCAGGACAGGGATCTGTTCCAACATCTGTTTCTCACCACTTTGCGCCTTAGCTTCCCCCTTCATGAATACAAATTGAGTAGAAAGGCTTACAAGCTCTGCACCTCTGTGGAGAATTCAGAGCTTAAAAGGATGTAGCTGGTTTGGAATAGTAAATACTCAAGTGTTCAGTTAGAAATTGTGCTGTGCAAAATGCAGAGGGCTAGTTAACTTTCTATGGACTTTTAATGGAAGTTTTTGGTTTGGTTCTCAGGTTGAGTTGGATCTCTCTGCCTGTAAATTATTCCACTGAGAGCTGAAACATGTAGTCATTGATCATGTCTCATTTCATGTAGGACAGAGTGTTTCTCCCACCTGGGAAAGGGCTGTGAATCCAAACCTGATGCTCATAGTTTTCTGGGATAGTTCTCTAGCTGGAAGGACATTTTGGTGGGAGGTGCAGTGTTGCAATTGGGTAAGCTCAAAACTGGAGACAGGGAATTTCTCTCTAATGAACTCTTTAGTGGAGTTTCCTTGTTAATTGCATCCCAGGTGAGTTTAATGGCAGGCTGATTACAAACAGAACGGAACAGGGAGGTGAGGGAAGTGAGGCTGGGCAACTGGGGCATCTATAAAAGCAGACAGAGTTACACAGCAAGCTTTCTTTTCAGTAGGGCTCATCTGGCAGCTGGCTGGAGTTAGCAGGAGATGAGAGAGGCTTTGTTTAGTGGTATATACCACCTACTTTTAGATACAGCTCAGTGGAGAACTTTCTTTGTTGGGTACGGGAGGGGTTTGGCTTTTGCTAGTCCTCTCTTTGCAGATGGAGTCAGGCTGTTCAAAGAACAAAGTTAGTCTCCATATTATCTACCCTTCGGCATTTCTGCATGACTCATCGGTGTACTTAGTTGAATAGGGAACAGTTATCAAGTCAACCACAGGATTTTGCAAACCACCTTAGCATCGTTGTAGGTATCTCAGTCAAACACACCTACTCTTTCTGCAGGTATAAGGGAAGAAAATGCTAGAAATGGGTAAGTGATCTCCTATGGCTCTACTTGCTGTTCTGTGCAGTGAATCAAGGGAAAACCACTGCAGCTGAGCAATATCTCACTACATGCCCCCTCTTATATTTTGAAAGACAGAGACTGGAAAAAGATGGCAATATAATCTGATCTAGAGGATCAGCTTGTGAGGAGGAACCGAAAAAAGTGGGAAATTGAATGTGCTGCTTGTTCCTTGAGTCTGTAGACAGATGTACACACACAAGCAGCTTTTACAGCAATCAGGAGTAAGTGATGAGTTTTCTGCTATTAGATATTTTTTGCCAAGCACAACAAGCTTTTGAGAAAGCATGAATCTTTCGGCAAGTAACAGAAACATTTAGAGTTAGGAATATGCATCAGGGAAAAATGAGATATTATGGAAGAGATGACCCCTGAGATACATCAGATTGAGAATCAAGGAAGCTAGTTTCTTCTTCTGGTTCTTTCCCTGACCTCCTGGAGGACTCTGCATAAGACTTTTCCTTTCTGGACTTGTTTCCTACTTGTCTGAAACTCACAGTGGAAGGACCTTCTCTGTGTGTACAGCACCCACAACAACTAGCCTTTTGATTTTTCACCATAGTCTCTATCCCGTGCTGCCCGCCCCCCCCCCCCCCCCCAAATAAAAGATTATCTTCATATTCTTCCTTTTCCTTGTGGCAGTTTCTCTCCTGGACAAGCTGCTGGTGTCTTCCTGTGAAGCATCTCGTCTAGCCACTGTCCCTGTTGTCTCCCTCAGTGCAGACAGGACTAACCCTATTCTCAGAGAAAGTAAAAGCCCTTCGTCCATAAAAAGGGCAGCAGACCTGGGAAAACCACATGTTTTCAGGAGCAGAAGACACTTGAGGAGAAGGGGTCCCCGGAAGACCACCCCTTACATTGCTCCAGGAGAGTGCCTGGGGAATGGTGTGTGCTACCTGCTGCACTCCAGACGGAGACTGGCAAAGGAGGAGGCATGCAGCAGGTCACAGGGACCATCCACCCCTTGAGCCTCCTGGTGCCACCACCTGTGGACCCATCTCGTTGTTCCTGCACACTTTGTGTCTATCGGCAGGGCCAGCTTGTCAGATCCAAAGCTTGATCTGTTAGCCACTAAGCCATCCAGGTTCTTGTGGACCTCTGTGAGACACCAGATTATCATCTGCTAGGGTAAGTGCTATCTCTTTCTGTCCTGCTAGCCTAAGGGGTTGTCTTCATGCAGAGAGAATTTGTCTGTGCTGAGGAGAAATTCCAGAAGCAGCAGTGGGCAGAAAAAACAAGAAAGGGTTTCAAGAGTTGTGGTGCCAAATCCTGGGCTCTAAAGCTGTGTCTGCAACAGGGATTAAGGGCGCGTCTGAGCCCGGACTTGCTGACCACGCATACTGTTTGCACACAAGAAGGCACAAGCCAAGATATAAAGTGGTCTTGAGGAGAAAGCTCGAACTCAGGCTTGCTGTCTTAATGTGGGTCCACGTGCTCCTATCATGAGTAGTCCAAGCAAAGCTGAGCATGCTACAGCTCTGCATGGCAGGAGATGGGCAGAGCGCTTGGCACAGCCTGTGAGGGGCATGGAGGGGTCAGGGCCAAGCACCCTGATGATAATACAGCAGTACAGAGACGGCAGAGCAGACCTGCATGTGGAGGCTGAATCTCCTGCTGCTTCTGGAGTCAGTGCCTCAGCAGAAGAAATTGGGAGAGGCTCTGTAAAGGGGTTGGGCTGGTTTCCCTTCCCCATACTACACATTTTTGGTGGCCTTAAAATACCTTTAGAAAGTGCAGGATATGGGTATGCAGTCAGAGCATTTTTCTGCTGCTGGAAATGTTGTTGTTCCTGCACTGAGCTGCCCTCATTCTCCACTTTCTTCTCCCCTCTGAGATGGAAATGCACGAGTAAGCGTATGTATTATTTGCAGACTTGCATACAGGCCAGATCTTCTCATGGTTGGATTACCAGCCAGCCGCTCAGCCTGTCTCAAAGAAATGCTTTCTCTCATGAAACTTTCCAAGCTGGTTTAATCCACCTTGGGTGGCAAACTCCATGTGCTCTTCCCCTGCTGGCACACGCTTTGCACTCACCAGAGCCTAAATTAGCTCTGGGTAATTCCAGCAATGCCTCGGTCTGTGGAACGGATTCTCCAGCTGAATGCGTCGCGCTGCATGATCCCCCTCTACCTGGGTAGTCTCTCGGTTCGTGGGCTGGGGAGCAAAGGGCCAAGAAGGAGAGGGGGAGCAAGCCAGTTCTTTGGAAATATTAGCATATCCTCTCTAAGGCAGGAGACTCAGTGGTTTAAATCGGAGATGCTTCAACAGCTGTATCACAGGAGGCCAGCACAGCTGGGGATTCCTGGCAGGATCAAATGGATCTGTGCTCTTTCCTTCTAGACAGGGGTGTCTCTTCTTTTCTCCATTCCCCCCTATCTCCAAAGTGTCACCTACACTTATAGCCCTCTTCTAGGATGGTTTGCAGCTGTATCCCTCTTTTCTAGGGCCAGGGATACTCTTACGAGAGGATTCACCAGAGGGTGCTATTTGACATAGCCTTTTACATTTTTCCTAGCCTGGAAGGACAATGTAGCCTTTTAAGGGGTCATTGAAATGTTGCCAGTTTTAAGATACCAGCTCCTCTTCTGAGTGGGAAGCTGCAAAATGTAGCAGCTTTTTCCTCTTTTTCCTCTCTATTTGTTTGGGGGGGTTAATTTGGTTGGTTTTTTTGTTTGTTTTGTTTTTTGTTTTGCTATAACTGTCCAATAGTATTTGATTCTTGTTGCAGTTTTCCCCCTCACACCCAAATTCTTAATGTTTTGGGAGGAGTTACTGACGGTTTCTCTTCCGGGACTGCTGTAAATAGCAAAATTAATTGTTTTTGCACTCGTAGCCTGCATGCCATGGGCTGGGTTTCTCCTGTGGTAGAAAACATCTGTATTTGCTATGGCTCCATAGAAAGAAGGATGCTCTAGTTTCCCTTCACCACCACCATGAAGCCTGTGCAGTTTTGCTTGAACCCAGAGGACCAGCTTCGTTCCTACCCAGCTGAGGGAGTTAGGGACAGGCTGCGAGAACTGTCCTTGCTGCAGCATGGGGACATGCAGCCCAAAGTAGGACACGATATTTATCAGTTCCGCCTTCCCCGAGAAGAGGAAGAAGATGGCAAGGATGAGGCTGAGGGACTGCTGTTCCAGTCAGCCAGGGCAATTTGACAAGCATAGCAAGAAGCATGTTGCAAACAGCTCTCAAGCTTGCAACAGAGACCTGTTTGTTTCCCCTGTTTAATTTGGGAACCATGCATCCAAGCACACTTGGTATGTCTCCATGCGTAAGCCTATACTGCAGCCTATTGATTTCCTTCACCCTTGGCAAGAATATCACAGCGGATTTTGGCTTTGCCTGTAATCTCTTGAGCGGATGAGGCTAGAAATTCAAATGAGAGCTTAACTTGCTGACTGTCTGCACTGCCCACATGATGGCTGCTCCTTTGGCTCCAGTCTGGAGCAAGTCAGCTGTCTGTTCAGGCAAGAAAACTTGGGTACAGGGCAGGAATGGCTAGTTCCCATCTGTGCTCTGCGTCTACAGACTGTGTGGATGAAACTGGTTCCAGGGACTTGGCTCTGCAAACCAGATCCGGAACATGAGCACATCTCCCAGAGGCCGCATAGGTACAGGCTCTGTTATTTTTGATATATATCTGGTTTTAATCTGGAAGCAAGCCCCTGGATGCAGCCACCTGGCTCCCCAACTGCACTGTGTGTTGCCTAGCAATACGAGCAGAAGATACTGGATCCATTTCTTCCCCTCCCTGTGCAAGAACCAACCACAGAAAAGATGAGTTTACGGTGAAGAACTAACATCTTATTTTTGGGACAGCCTTTTTATCACCATGTGGCTTTAGTGGGGGCAGTGGCCACCCTTGCAGTAGAAGGTTTGGTGCTCCAGCCTATGGCTTCTGCAGAGAGCTATTTTTTGGTTACACAACTATGTTTGCAATGTGGTTTCCTCTAAGCTTTTCAACTTGGAAGTGCTGTCAGTCATCTTGGATTTTCCTATCCCAACTAAAACTAACCATAACAAATGAAAATACAGGCAAATATACATTTGCGTAAAGGTAAGAAATCTTCGCCAAGCCAGTAGATATGAAGGCACCAGTACATTCCATTCCATGATTAGTATGCTAACCAAAACAGATTTTTCCAAATTACTTCATAGCTTGAAAGTCCACAAAAACCAGTGCCCTGAGCCATCAGTAACGGAAGGCAAGCAGTAATCCTAACAGTGGTGGGATGTTTACCAGTTTCTATGTGATTTTATTTATTTCTTAGAAGACTATTGATTAAAATAAAGGCAAAACTCACAATAATAGTCCCAGCTGACAGATACCTTTCTAGGAAGGGAAATGATGCTCTTTTTCAGTATTGCCATATAGTCTTTTCTCTACTTCAAATTGCCTCCAAAGAACAGGCCTGAGTTAACCCTTCCTGTATTGGTGAATTTCAGGTATCTTTCTCTTTGTGTCAAGCCTCTACAAGAAATGTAAAGCTTCCCCAGCAATTGCACAGTGCTCAAGGTCACTGAAACAGTTGTCAGGACATCGGTTTGATTTCACTGGACAGAGAACTAGAGCTCCACCAGCCAGTGCATGGGGGCCTGAATCACCGCTGCTGGAGAGAGGTGGGGAAGGAGGGAGTTTGCCTCTTTCATGTGAGTCACCAGATGATGCTGCCAGGCTCTGAAATGAAATCATGACAATCACATGCCTTCAGGAAATGGACCGGAAAAGGCTGCTGTCAGTGAGATTCATTAAATCCCCATTCTCCTACATGCTATGACCTTTTAAATGTTTTTAGGAAGTCAGGGAATTATATTCCCGAAGGGGTTACAGTGACTTATTTTAATAATACTGAAGTAAGCACCTTTGTCTATAACCTCTTAAGGAGTTTGAAAGGTTTCATTCAGTGGTACTTAATGAGCACCGCATAGATAACAGAATAGGCCTCAGAAAGGTAAAAAGATCGTATTGTGTTCCATTGATAACCACATGGGATAGGGAGAAACACAAGTAAAACCTGGAAGCTTCAACTGTTTTTGGAAAGGAGGGGGGAGGTTTCCAGAAGTTCTCCTTGAGATGTGTCAATGATTAAATTTGCTGCTTCCAAGAACTATATTAATGGAGAGCCTAAAGCTGGTATCAGATCTAGTAAACTCTATTTTAAGAAATTGGAACAATCAGCATGGATTTACCACACACAAATCAGGCTCAACCAACCTTATTGCCCTTTGTGATGAAGTGGCTGACTATGTGGACAAGGGGAGAGCAGTGGATGGAATATACCTTGATTTATTAAGGCTTTGGAGACAGTCTGCCACAGTATTATTGTTATGAAGCTGAAGAAATATGGACTAGATGATCAAGCTGTTAGGTAAAAAAATTGTTTGGAGTGCTAAGTTCAAAGAGTAACATTCAATAGTTTGGTGTCCACCAATGGTGGCTGGTAACTAAAGAAGCACGCCTGGGATCTGTACTGTGGTCAATATTTCCATCAGTGACCTGGATAATGACACAGAATGAATTCCCATCATATTTGCAGGTGATACTGAATTAAGGGGAATGGTTGAGGTTTCAAATCACAGAACTTTTGGGTAAGATGGAGAAATTTGAGGGCTGGACCAACAGAAACTTTACAACACTCAGGAAGGAGAAGTACCCATAAAGCAGAATAACCCCATGCATTGGGGTTGCATTTGTACATGCATTGGTACTATCTGGGACACAATTGGCTGAGCAGCAGCCTTCCCCAGAAGGACTTGGGGGTTATGATGGATGCCAGCTTGAAGATACGCCAGCAGTGCACTGTCAGCGCAAATAAGGCAAATTGCCTGCTGAGCTGCATTAGAAGGAAAGTGGTCAGAAGCTTGGAGGAAGCTGGGGGGGATATATGAATTGCAGCAAGGCTACAACAGCTTGGTCTTCACCGTTCTCTGCCTCAGCCCACCATGCGTGCTCAGTCCTCTGTCATCTGATACCAGCATCACTCTGGTTTTGTTCACGTAGGGGCATAAGGCAGTAAGATCAAAGCTACCTTGGGTACCATTCTGTAGGTTCCAGTTACACCTATGGTTGAAGTGGAGACATATTTACATCTTCATTTGCTTCTGGGAGTTCCCTCCTCTTCCTCTCTCACTCCTCCCCCGAACCTCAAAGCCTGCAGTCAACCTCATCTAAATACCAAAAGACACCAGAAATGTGAGACAGCTGCTCAGATGCTCAGAGAAATGACCTGAGAAGAAAGAGCCAGGTGATGCATCCCAGGAAATGGATTCTGTCCTAAGAGGAAAATGCATTCATCATTCAGATAACTTCTGCCACAGAAAAGCCATCTGGATAAACAAGGGCAGAGTTACACAAGCATTGTGCAGATCGTCATCCCTTCCTGACCAGTTGTAGAAAGGCAGATGTGTAACACAGGGCTTTGTCTGTGGGCAGAGAGAGATTAGGAGACTGTGGGGGAAGAAAGCACAGACTGGGATTTCTGAGGCTAGCAGCAAAGACAGCGAGTGCTGTGCTTCCTTCGTCAGATCCTTTGCATCATGCACAAGACTTGTAACTCGAAGTTGGTCAGTGGAGGTCTCAGACCAACACAGTTATGTGACCAAGGGACATAAGACCAAGAGAAAAGGGGAAGCAGGATTCTCAGGAGTCCACCTGTGGACTCCTACTTTCTCCAGCTTCTCTCCTGCTAAACAAGCCAAGGCTACGTATCACTGCAGGACCCATCTTCTTCCTACAGCTCAACCCTGCTGCTGCTCAGCTAAGAGCTGCTTTTAATCTGCTGGAGTCATAGACTGACCACCCTGCATTACCTGTCCTCACGCAGCAGCCCTGTGTCCCCACATCTCTCCTGGCTGCCTCTTACCCTCCTCCCCAGCCCTTCAGCGGGAGCTGAGGGATTTCCAGATCTCTGCTTCATGCCCCATCTCTCCCATGAGGAAGGAAGCCATCTGAGGTGCTTGTTGGCTTGAGGAGGCAAAGGAAGAGTCTGCTGGAAGAGTGGGAAACTGAAATTCAGTAGAAATAATTGGAGAATTGTGATGATTTTCTACAAAGCCAGCATGGAGGAGGAATAAATTCTCCCTAAAGATTCACAGACTGATGACAGCCTGCATTTTCTGCAATGTTCCCATTTATAGTCCAAAATAATAGGCGAAACATTAACCAAAGAAAGCCAAATGTCATCTGCCTCCAGTGGAGGAGCAGACCTTTGACGAAGAGTCATGTTCAGTGCTGACTTCTCAATTTGGAAAGGGTCAACACTGAAATCTGACTGACAGCCTCAACAAGTAGATGAATCCTATACACACCAAAAGCCAAGCAAGACCTGAATACTGCAAAGATCTCACTCCTCCTCACTCAAGAGGGAAGGCTGTAGGCTAGGCTGAGAAGTCATAGCAAGCTGTGGAATTCACAGATTGGGCTAAATCCCTCATAAATAGTGGAATATTGTCCGAGAGAGGCTGTTACAAGAACAGGCTTGGAAACTAGCTAGAATATGGCAAATCTATCGAGCAGCTGAGATAACAAGAACACACGCAGGAGAGTTAAGGGCAGAAGGAAATGGGTGTACAGTGTGTGTCATAAATTACAACAGGAGACTTAAGCAGGGTGTGCATGGGAGACTGAATGCCATGAGCAAAGGTCAGGACCAGACACTAAAATGAAAAGGTACATGTGTGATGCAGCAGAAGCTATAACTTAACCATCTTATGGGAAAATCCACAAGGAGATGAGAAAGGAAATATTTTTCAATTTACTTCCCCCCCTCCCCCACCAAGTATTGTGGGTCACTAGCTCTGTGGATAACAGAATAGACTCTCCAGAGACCAAGTTCTTACATCCCTTCTCTGAGGCTGCCAGTTAAAGCTGAGGCATCTCAGAGGGCCGCAGCATCTACAGAAATCAGCATTTCCTATAGGACAGGCCTGGGATGCCTGGCTGCAGTGCCTGCTTCTGTGAGAGACAAGCTGGGGTGGTCACTTATCGTAAAAATGAAGGCAGCAGGGTGCAAGGGAGATGAGACACTGGGGCTTGCCTGAGCAATCCATATATTCCTTTCCAGCATAAAGGGAGATGCTATAGGTAATCCCACACTTCGTTTCCTCCCACTTTCCTCTGGAGAGCTGGGCACTTCTGGAGAGTGATTTGAATTCCCGCTCTTGCCTCATCTATGTTCACACTGCAAAAGCCGGAGGTCTGGCTCAGGAATGTCAGTCCCGTGTCAGCACCATCACTGCAGGTTCCTCCCGCTCTGCCCAGGGGAAGAGCCGTGCAGTATTTAGAGCAGTAACTCACACTGCAGAAGATATAGGCTTCAGTCTTTAGTTTTACTGCGCAAATCCTTTGTGTCCTGTGACATGGCTTCTCATTTGTAAACAGTGAAAAACATTGCTTCCTCCTTCTGAGGATGTAGAACAAATACTATGAGATGCTCTGATACAGCTGTGGAAACCATGGATTACTGCAGCTGTGAAATATTGCCAGGTTCATCCATAAAATGTATGCATACATTTACTTGCACAAGGGATGTGAGAATCAGTCTTTCAATACTTGGGGTGTTTCTTAAATCTTGGGATTCTGATATTCCCTGACTGAAGATCTAGCCTTTAAAAATATGTGTCAATATTTTAAAAAGAAAAGCCAGAGGTATGTTCCCAGCCTTCCTGGCAGAAGAGAGAAAGTTATGAACAATGACTGAATATGACTGCTCCTTAAACTGGAAATCAAATAAAAAGTAGCTTTAAATTTCTTTTTTTTTCTTTAAAGCCCTCCCCCTGCAATTCAGTGTTTTGATGGCTTTTGTACTCTGTAGGGTTTGTGCTTTTCCAAAGTTTTTCTCCAAAGCACAAGCTCAGTTGCAGAATTGCAGGCAAGAACTCCTGGATGAATCTAGCCCGCTCCCCTCTGCCCCCTCCCCCCTCTGGACATATTTAAAATCTCCAAAGATCTTTCTTTAAGATACCAGGGCTTCCCATTGTGCTGGCTTTTATTGGATTTCAGGTGCCATTCAGTCAACCCCCTCAGCTACTTGAATTCTTGAAATGCTAGGATCATATTTCACCTGATCTGGCACTGAACCATGTTCGCTATCTCACCCCAAAATTAATTAAACCATAAATTTTCAGAATAAACATGCAGCATCCACTATCACTGAAACAGTCTGGGCTTTGTTGAGCAAACTGCTGCAAGAACAAAGCTGCCTCTTTCTCTTTCTTCCCACCCTGCACTTCTCTTCTCTTGATGTGTATCAGCAAATACAGTAAATACAGTACCCTCCCTCCCCGTTACAGAGAGATGATTCTTGTTCTGCCGTTGTCACTGTTTTACAGACTCAGGAGAAACTGCAACAGCTCACAGGGTGAGATCTTACAGGAGAGCATTAACTCTATGAAGATGAAGAGGAGCTGTTCTCCAAAATGAATACAAGTATTTTCTTTTTTGCCGGCAGCCCTGGAATATGCTACTTTAATTTGCCCCTTACCTCAGTTTCTCACCTGTATAGTGAGTTTTTCTGACATTGGTGCTGGGCAGTTAAAATACACTAATGAAGGAGAGATGATTAGCTAGTGCAACCAAGGAGATCATTTAGGTATGCACAAAATTATTAGTGATAATACTGTAGCTGTCTAAGAACAAATAGTCTCTCCCTCTAAATCTTCCTTATCCCATAACCGTGAAACTTAGGCTAGGCTAACAATTTTTAAAGCTTGCAAGATAACACTTGCCATTCCAAACACCTCGTAATTAAAACTACGTGAGAGAAAATAACTAAAACAGGTATTTCCATTTCCTATTCTGGACCTGTAAGTA
This sequence comes from Burhinus oedicnemus, assembly GCA_008921705.1. Lineage (NCBI taxonomy): Eukaryota > Metazoa > Chordata > Aves > Charadriiformes > Burhinidae > Burhinus > Burhinus oedicnemus. Next base: position 360,248 of record VFFE01006074.1, on the reverse strand, counting down.
GTCTGGAGGCTGCAGAATCTCTCTCAGATCTGGAGAAAGCGTTACCCCTGAAACCTGTTTAATTTTCTTTTCCAGACAGCTTGGTTGTTCCAGTTAGAAAGTGCTACCTTTCCCCACAGTTTAGGACCAAGAACTCCGCAATTTCAACATGATTCAGAGGAGACCTTTACACTTATCCTCAGGTCTTCTAATCCTCTCAGAGCCCATAAAGAAAACTGGACGGCTGCTTGGGTGGGAGACCTATAGAGCATTGCCTGGTTGCCATAGGCAGTGTAACCAAAGGCGGCATTTTTATTCCTTGAATCAACTGTCAGCCAACACCCTTGCCTGGTATTCAAGGTTGCTGTGGGTTGATAGATATAAATCTGAGCTCCTGACCGGCTCTGGTCTTTAGAAATTCTCTAGTACATTTGATTGCTGCTCTGGTGCAAATGCCAGTGTCCTGGCCGTATTCCAACTCTGCTGATTTACACTCTTCTGACTCAAACTCTCTCTTCTGTTTCGATAGGATGCTGTGCTCTTCTTCAGCTCTTAAGCTTCTCTCCAGTGCAGATAAACATTGTTTCTCCCTAGCCAAAATAAAGTCAGCCTTACACTTATTCTAGGGTGTTTTTGATGAACAGTGCCACAGAAAGGTGAATGTGGTGTTTGTTCTTGCTGAGGCCTCACATCTTTCATCCCAGGTGAAATCTGAACTCCTGTGCTACAGGATCTTGACCATGGACTGAGATCTCCAGGGAATGGGGCCTCAGTTGTACACTTGTTGCTGCCAAGATGCTCCAGTCGGCCAAAGGGCTCAAGCGTAGAGCCAGGTGTCAAGATCAAAGTGTCGTCTGATGCGGTACGTTATCATTATCATCTGCTGACTTGGTTCTGCTCGGTCCCGAGGTTTGCATGCAGAGCCTCACAGCTCTGCTAGCAAACTAGGAATGCAATATCGTGAAAAATACAACCAGAACAAGCTCTTCTCTAGCATTTCTGTTTCTGTTCTCAAGCTGGGACCTAAAAAGTAAGACCGGAGGGAAAGGAATACAGAAGAGTTTTTACACCAGTTATTCCTTGAAACTTTGGAATTGGTGATTCATGCCAGGTCTGAGTTTTCCTTGAAGGATCCTACAGGCTGTTGTCTACTGCCTGTTTTTCACCTGTTGCCATGGTCAGACTGGTGAATAACTGTGTACTGGGAAACCAGAGAGCAGACCCTTGGTTCCTAAGGTATTAATCAGCCTTAGTTTAGACAAGAGCATTTCCCTTCACTTCAGTCTTTCCCTCCCCGCAGCATCTCCTGCCAGGATGTCCCGCTGCTTGCTGGAATTAATGTGGCTGAAATATCCCTCAGGATTCTCCTTGAGGTCAGGAACTCAGCCTCTGGATCCTCTTCAGTTCTCCTTTCTAGCCCCTGAAATTGGATGTTGCCAAGTGAATTTTGCTTCCCCATCCTATTCTTCATATTTTCCAAAGTCACCTCTCACTGGCGAGGAAAGTCTTGGAGAGGAGAGACAGAAGGGAGAGTCCAGGCCTGGATTGCCTCTTTCCCTATGTAATTTCAGACGTCCTCTCTCATCCCTGAGATCATTTTGTCAATGCACTATGATGCTATGATGTGCTACATCCCAAGCTATTGGCATTTCCCAGCCCAGTGTGTTAAGTTGTCCTCAAGTTTTGGGGATTTTCCTTGCTCTCCATAAGGAGGTTTTTTTTATTTTTATTTTGGCACTGAAAGACCAAGGAGCTCTTCATCTTTGTTTTATTTTTTCTTTCCCCCCTTTTTGTTCAACTGAACCTACCTTGCCCTTTCCCCCTTTCTGTCCCGTTCTCATCCCAAACTCAGAACTGTCTTCCAAGGAGACACATCCTAGACCAAACTGTATTGCATTTCCTTGCTTTCTGCTGCCAGTCACTTTGTCTAAGGAAGCCTATATATCTCACAAACTTTCTCAGGAAAATGGCTCTCAAGAGAATATCTTTTGACTCACGTTTCTCCTCACTGAAATCCACTCCAGATCTTGTAGATCTGGAACTAGCTGGCAAGCATGGTTTTTTTCCATCCTCATTCACAGTGCTTTTTATTGCTTCCTTCCTTTCCTCATCATATTGTGCCCAGTGAGCTTTTTGAGGCAGGTCAACATCTCATTGTTTGTCAGAAAAACACTTGGCTTACTTACACTTTCCAGATTTGTGCTGTTCATCAGGTTATGCCTAGTCTGACTGAAGCCTTCTTTGGGGTCCTCCAACTCCCGTCTGCTTTGCCTTTTACATTGTTTTACCCAGGCAGAGCATATGAGACATCCAGGACATCTGGTCCTCACGCATCCACCCTGCAGCCCACTGTAGCTCTTTCTACATGCAGATCTTAACCTTCTCCAATGGTGTCCAGCAGAGATGAAGGGTCTCGGGCTCCAGCAGAAACCTATATGGAAAAAGGTTAAGCATTAGATGAACCCTCCAGGCTAGTCAGTCTCCTGCCAAGATTGGACAATTGGATGGGATTGGACAGGACAATTGGATGGGATGGGTGGGTAATGAGTATATCATGCAAGAGGCTGTGGCTCAGGCTGGTTCTCTTCATGGGGCTGTCATATGTGCCTGAACACTCCTCTCTGAGGCTTCAGTTGAGCTACTGGCCAGGAGCAGCAGGTCTGGGGCAGCTTCTCCTATCCTCTCCCTCCCAGGAAGCGTTGCTCTTTCCTCTCTCATTCATGTAACACTCTGTAATCATGCATCACCCCTTTCCCAGACTTATACCACAAAGCTGTGTATCTTCTACCAGATGTGGCCTCTTCTACCCTCAAATTGCTGAAATGCCTGATCGCTCACAGGGCTGGCACTGGATAATTCAACAGGTTGTTTTTAACAGCGTAGGATGAACAGCTGATCTTAAGACAGCCTGCTTCTTTGAGCAAGAAATTAAAGTGTTACTACATTTTGCATTTCCCTAGCGACACAGAGAAAATGATAGAGTTTCTCTGCTGATTCATCTGCTTTTACAGTTTTGGGTGTTATGTTTATTTTCCCAAAGCGTTTTTTTCTTTCCCAGACTCTCCCAGGTCCCAAGGTCGGAGCTGATGTCTGCACTCCGAGTGCATCCTGTTTGTCATAGAATCATTTAATTGCCATTTAAGAGAACTTATGCAACTGACCTTTAACATGGCAGAGTCTCCCTGCTGCACTTAATTCCTGATGCTGACATATGAAAAGAAAGAAAAAAAACTTCCTTTTGGCTAATGGGAAAGTCTTCCCACAGGGAAGATGAAAAAGGCAGGTGGGGTGAGGGAGCTGATGGAGTTCAGAGTGGTCGGTGGTTACACAAAGGGCTTGGTTTGGATGTTGCTTGCTTCCAGGGGAAACTATGGTACTAATTGTTCTGCAGTGAGGGGGAGGAATCTTTTAAAATGGGGGAAATGAATGATGTTACGAGCAAATTTATTTATTTCTAGTTCACTGTAGAGCAGTTCCATAAATCCCCCTCACTAACCTCAGAAGATCTTCTGTCCAAAGGCAGTGTTAGGATCTGGGAGGAAAAAGGGGACTTGGGGTTGGGGGGAGGAACTGGATTGCTCGTCTGTCTGTTCATGTTCCTTTCAACCCATGATTTTGATGAATAATCACCTGGCGATGTCTGACATTGTCTGGCAGTGGATTGGCTAGGTTGCCAATCCAGAGCCAGAGTTATATGATGTTGCAACCCCTTCCTGCCTGGCTGGCCACAGTTTTCAAAACTAGAGAATAGCTGATATGGAATAACAAATAGGATATATCACACTTTCTAAATAAACATTGGATTAGATGACATGAGGACAGACCTGAATACCTGACGCTCATGTTCTTCCTTGTGAATTGACTGTGAAATTAATCTCATAAATAGCAGACTGGCCCTGAGGCAAATAGCAATATATAAAAGCTCACACAGAATCAAATCATAGCTCAAGGTTTTCAGCAGTGATCCACTAATACTCCATTTTACTGCACCTTTTGTGTGTCACAGGCACAGGAGCTGCTGAAGTCCCTGCCCTGAGGACTTTGTGGCTTTACTTCTGTTCTCTAAAGTTTTGAGGTACTCACTGCAAATCAGAGCTAGAGCTAATGGGTGTGGTAGAGAGTAAAGAGGGGTAAATGGAGTTCAGCTACTCCTCGTATGTATCAAAGGCAGGGAGATAACTCACTGGGCAGAAAAAAAAAAACACCTTTCCTTCCTTCCGTACATTTACTGAATGATATGAAGTACAACACGCTGATACCAGTGTTCCTTGCCATGACCTGGACTCCCCATAAGAACCTAGGTTACTTTTTCCTAAGACTGGCCTCCTCTCAGACGCCTTTTGTTTGCAACACAGAGGCCTTAGCTATGTGTAGGTAAGGACATGTAGAGTTTGGGGGGGACAGAAGCACACCTCTTATTAATTAACCCCCCCCCCCTATTTTCTGCCGAGAGTGCTGAAGACAGGGATCTATGCGGTGATATTAAGTTCATTTGTGATGTGGTTTCTTACCCCCTGAGAGCAGGAGGCATAGTCCATTTATCATCGGTCACAAACAAACAATGTGTATTTTTAGCTTCTTCTTTCAGGGAAGATAAAAAATAGTTTGAGTTAGCATGACATGACTTAGGTGGGGACCCTTTTATGTTTTTTTATGTGTTTAGATAATTGGGTCACAGGAAAGCTCTCCTGTGAGAACCACTCTCATTCCCAGAGATCCAGAGAGGTGAAGGGGAGGGAGAGAATTGAGATTAATGCTAAAATAAAACATCCTGTGCAAAAAAGCCATTGTCTACGTAGCACTAATCTTAAGGTAATTTAGAAGAATGGCGGAAAAGTTCAGCCTTAACTCTGCCCTTTTTCATCACGTGCCTGTACCTTAAAATACATCATCTGTAGAGCCTGGCTTCTTCATCTTTGTCAGATAACAGGGCATGTATAACTCAGTATGGTGTGGCCCACACATCTAGAGTTCAAATAACAACTCCCCACTGTGCATTTGTGCACTGTCCAAATGGTCAACATTTTACAACTACTATTTAAGTTTAATTTTTTTTATTGCATTTATTTTTACTTTTTGCAAATTTCAACTTTTTATTTGGTTCTCACAAATGTTTTGATAAAATCTCTTTTAATCTGTAATCTAATTACATGTACTGTGTTTGCATGCACAGTTTGTGGTTTTTGAGCTAGCAGCTATAGACTCTTGCAGCCAAGGAGAATTTCGTCACAGAAAACTCGCCAGCCATTTTGTAATTATACCTGATTTAATTAGGAATCAATTCACTTACTGAAAAAAATTCCTTTTCTACTGTTTTTTGAACCTGATGGTGGGATGTCTCTGTGTGTGGCAGCAACCTCAAATAATTATCCTGGTGCCAAGTGAAGACTGTTAAACCTCCATCATCCTAAATATCTGACTGGATGGACAGAGAGGATGTTTTGGTGGTGATTTTTGTCTTGACATGTTGCAAAGATGGCTTCTGAAAATCAATGTGGAGGTAAACGTGTTTGTGTTTGAGCAATATTCCCCAACAACCTGTCCAGAACAAGCCTGTGGGTTCACTAAATAGCACTTCAGCGGTGTGGTAAAGACTGTACCATGCAATGCAGTCCCTCTGCCCTGCTCCACATACTTCAGTGTTAAAGAATCGGGGACATGATCCAGTCAGCAGCTCTGTTTGTAGCAGCACATGAGAATGTTTATGGATTTGTATTGTTCTTCTGCTTTGGAAAAACGCCAGTCAAGAAATGCCACCTCCCACTTCCCCATCCTTTCAAACATACAATGTGAGAGGTTTGAGTGAAGTGTCCATTCAGCTCCTGGACAGCCGTCACATCTAACCCAGCAGCACATGGAGGCTCTTCCTGATACCAGGCCTCAGCTTCAGAGAGTTCTTGTCCTTCCGCTGCTTGTGTCATGGGCATGGGACAAACAGCTCTGTTCCTCTGTCCCAGCTGTTCAAGGTTATCCTTCCCAGCTCCTTTCCTCTCCGCCTCCTCATCCACGTTCTGTTGCCACACATCTGGCTTTAAGCATGGAGCCACTTCTTGGATCTGATCCCTAGCAGCTGTCTGCTGCCAGCGCTTTCCCACAGAGGATAGGGATGGGATCCAAAAGGCAAGGGGAAATGGAGGACAAGCTGGGAAAGTCCACAGCAGGTGGAGGTTAAGACAGAACCAAATCTCCACAGGAGCAATGTCCTTTTCCCTTCTCTCCACTCAACTCCATGAGTGTCTGCCTCTTCAGCATGTCTGTCCCATCCACTTTTCTGTTATTTCGGAAAATGTAGACTGCCTCCTCCACCTCCTTTACCTCTGAATGAGCTCTTTCTGGATGCAGACTTCTACAGCAGGTTGTGTTACCAACATGGATCACTGGGAGCGCATCCCAATGGACACAGCAGAAAAGTTGCATAGGTGAAAAATGACACATCCTGCTCAAGCCACTAGGATAGAGACATTTCTTTCATTCGCCCAGTGGCAGATGCCAACTAGACGCAGCTGGAGAATTCAGTCCGTGCAGCTCCTCCTCCTTGTCTGAGCAGAAATACTTCAAGTGCCAACAGCAGTGAGTGAGGGCTGAAAAGGGGGGGACATGGAGCCTGGAAATGTACTCTCAGTGTCATGTGGTAACAACAGAAGGTCACATTCAGTCTCCAGGGCTCTCAGATGAAACCTCTCAATGTCATTAAGGAACTCGGTTAGCCTTCAAAAGCATCCTATGCCAAAGGTTTGTCTTCGTCCTGGAGCAAGAGGGAAAGGCAAGAGAAAACTAGGTTTGACCAAAACCCACCTGAAAACTTGGAAGCCTTTCTGATGCTTTCCACAGCTTTGGATTTAGTCTTCTTTCTGCCCTTTTGTGGGTTTGGCCTCATGATAAATGCCAGAGCCAGAGAGCTCTGAGCAGAGAGAGATTAGCATCTTGTTTTCAGAAGCCTAAGACTGGGATATATGGATCTGTTTATTTTGCAGATGCCAATAGCTAACACATCCATTGTGTTCAACATACACAGCGCTCTGAAGCCGCTGCAAAAAGAGGACAGACATTTTAGCTGGCTTATTGTCAGCCTGCATGCACTGGAGATGGATCCTTGGCTTTTAGTTCACCCTTGCTCTCAGTTTTATTTCAGCACATTGTCCTATTAATGATCAAGCGCTCTTTGAGCTGCATTTTATTAAGTTGCCTGGAGGCCCTCTGGCATCAGCAAAGTAAATATACTTGTGGTGATATTATTATTATTAGATTCATGCTAATAAAAGGATAACAACCCAGCAAAAAGGCCTTTAATCAGTCTGTGCTGTGTAGGCAAAACCAAAGCTTCTTATTGGGATTTTTTTCCTCTAGCCATGTAGGGTCCTGTCCACGTGAGTGGAGAAAAAATAAAAAAGACCATCAGTTGAGTGATTAATTTACAAGGCTTTGTTTCTTTGATGAATTTTGCTCCTTTTCTCTGCTACATAATTGGTTTGGAATTTCCTTCCCCTTACTCAGAATTTCACAGAAAGAACCGCTAACATCCAGTAATAAAACCTTTGCTGCACCAGTAACTTGCAGACTTACCCGCTGAAGAAAGATCCTAGCTCTTGGTTAGTGCAAGCTGAAGGAGATGGTCTGGTGGATCAAAGTAAAACCAGGGCCAGCCAGAAACCAACATCACGTTGAAAACACGTGTGGGTAGCGACAAAGGAAATTCCCCAGGGTAATTACTGAATCTACTCAGTGCTTTGTTTGTCTGGAAAAACACAGCAAATGCTTCCCTACTTCATCAGGGCATTGTGAGGATAACTTCCAGTAAAAAGTAGGAAGCCAAGCAGTCTTAGGAGGCTGGTGACACATGAACTCCTTCGTAGACTAGAATGGCTTTATACACTCCCTATTTCCCACTAGATTTTCTGTGTCTTAGCGGATTCAGATGTAACCATTTCCTCTGCAAAAGGACCTCAATTGTATAGCTCTGAAATAGAGTCATAAAAAGAGACTCCAGCACCTACAGCATGCCCACAGTCATGTTCCTCCTTTCAGGCACCACCAGCCTGGGTCTGCAGCTCCTGTTCTGGTACAGTCACAGCACCCTCCAGGGCTTGTACATATTTGCCTCCTTTTGGTATCTATCACACCTCACCTTTCCTGTGGTTCTGTTCAGGACTGCTCCGTACTGATAGTAAAGATGTCCACTTTTCCTAGCTCTTCTTTTGCTCTGGGGAAACACATTTTTGGCTGATCCTGTGCTTCAGACACACCTTCAGACTCTCCCCCTCCCCCCTTTATAAATCCAGTCCCTTGGGTTTGGTTTCCTCACATACAATCTCCATTTTTATTTTTTTTTAAGTTCGTTTGCATGGCTATTTGCTGGGGAAGCTGATAGCTTCCCTTGCTCACCTGAAGAGAATCAATTCCAAACTCAAACTGATTTTCAGTCTCACACCTTGATTTTGTAACTCATAAAAAAAATTATCTGTACTTCTGAGCACCTCAGTACTCCCTACAACTGTCCTGAGCTTGAAACAAAGCTTGAATACTTCTCTACAAATCATTGCCTGTAATAACTACAAATCTGTTTTGAACCTGCGGGACATGCTGACATGGAGTTAAATGGACTGAGTTTCTCCCCAGATTGTCGTATTGCATGGCAGTCCCAAGACACAGGGGGGGCATGGCTTTGAGTGGGCATCTTCCCTGGTTCCCTATGGGCTATCTGCATCCTCCTATCTCTGCCCTGAAATAATTCCCCAGTGGCCTCTTGGCAAGTCCAAGGAGGGAGTGGTGCATTCTTCTATCGCACCCCTCTCTGGGTCCTGTGGATGCTCTACAAGGAGGCCTGAAACCTCTGGAGTGTAGATGTGACTGGTTCAAGCCTTCAGCTCAGAAGTTAAAGCACTGGTGCAGGGTTTTGCTACGAAGCACGACGTACCCTAGAGGACAGTGTGCTTGCAATGGTGTGAATGCAGCGCGACGTATAACTTGAGGTGAACCAGATGCCTCTGATCTGAGGAGCCTGTGTAAGAGCCCTGTTGAAGGACATCTTCAAGGGCACAGTGATTGTGTTTATACTAAGGTGTAGGAGAGATCCTGAGGTCAAATATGCAGTCTGTCCACATTACTTGTCTGCGGGAAGGCCTTGGAGCTAATCGTGGTGCAATCTAGCTGATACTCCCAGTATAGCAGCGTGAACACCCTCAACTTATCCCCTACAGAAATCTGGAGGTACAGCCAAATTATCTGGCAAGAAACTAGACACTCCTGAAGACAATCAGTCATTGCTACCCTAGAACCTAGGGGGAACCGAATTCTCAGTGTGCAGCTGATCTAATCCCTACCCTAGATCTGATCAGTGCAAAGTCATTCCTCTCTCTAGGTCAGACCGTGCTGACTCTCATGCACCCTGACAGGCCGGGAGCCCTGGAAAGCTGCATTAGCATCCACATGTACAAAACCACAAAATTAGAGCAGGCGTGCAGGAGCTGGAATAGCCAAATGGATCTTAAGTTTGGTCTCTTCAGAAAGAACTCCAAAGCAAACTGCAGAAAGTATGGCTCCTGGGGAATGGCATAAGGAACATAATCTGAGTGGTGAAGAGAACAGAATGATTATTTAATTTCCACTCTTGGAAATCCTTTGCTGTGTATCTGTGTGAAACAAAAGAAAAGTTTAACAGTGAAAAGAGCTTGCAATACTATTTGTCGATTATACCTTTTC
>VFFE01006074.1:327365-341796 GCA_008921705.1 Burhinus oedicnemus | reverse complement strand
AAAGAAAAAGAAAGGGGAAGCTTAGCTTAAGAAGGGTTTCTGCTGGACCTTCATTGTAATGGTAGGAAAATGCTCTGAAAGCATGCTTCCTAGAGGTGCAGAGCTTGAAGGCCACAGAAAGGCTGCTGACACCAAACAATAGCTGATTATACAATCAAACAAGCTGTTTATGGCAGTTATTCGCATTGCTTGTGGCTGGAAGATGCTCACAGTCCAAGATCTTCAGGGAGTAGCCTCAAATCACCCTCCTTGCCTCTATATAGGAGACTGAAGTACTGGACACATACTGGAACTGTACACAGCTGGGGTTTTTTTGCATATAGCAAATCAGTTACCAGAGCTGGAGCAGAACACAGGTGTCTTGAAGTCCAGGTCACTGCATGACTCATAGCCTCTCCCTCCATCTGATGTGAGTGCAGAAGACATCCAGCTGTGATTGCGCAGTGCTGTGCCCAACTCACTTCTGTTCCGAAGGCAGGTGAATTCAGCCATGCTACTCTTAGACCAGGCAGCCTGTCCCCCTGGTACTGCCTGTTGCTCTGTGAACTTGTTGCCTTAATTAGGACTTGTTCAGAGATCTCTGGCTTGCCTTTCTGTTTCTGGGTGGAGACATGCCGTGAGCTAGGGCTTTTTTTGGGTTTGAATTTTTCCCCTCTTTCTTTCCAGCAAAATTGCAACAATGCCTGTTTCATGTTGTTCCACGGGGCTTCCCTTTGTAAAGAAAACTCATCAGCCTTGCTAATATAATCACTCAGCAATGCCATGTCAAAATGTGAGTAAATGAATAACCACAGTCTTTTCAACACAACTCTCTGTGCAAACAGATGTTTAGCAAGAATGCAGCATGTTGCAGGAAAAAAAGTCAGCAAGCGATAACGTCTAAGCAGTTGGGGCCTGGAGCCTTGTGCTACAGGTATGGCCACTGCAGCCAATGGGGACAAATGCAGATAAACTTTCTTCCTGAAAAATGAAATTCTAATTTGTCAGCATCATTAACTCTCAGATCTTGGCCAATTTCCATGTTACTGCCACCTCACCACCCCTCCTATAGTAGTGATGTCCCTTTCAGTTTGTGGATTATTTTATGGGTTTTCCAGCGAAGGTACTGACTGTTAGAAACATCACATGAGAAGGTTGTCTTATGGCAGAGATGAAGTATTTTATTGCAGTCATCATTCATGCCCCTCTTAGGAGTAATTCACAGAACCAGGGCTGGAAATCATGGACTTGTACTTGCATCACTGTGCTTCAGAGCTTCTGGGTAGCCTCAGTGTTCACTGTGAAATAGCCATCATGATCCACTCCAGAGGAAGGAATGGAGTGCTTCCATAGTGGCATCCTACCTTTTGGGTATGAATGACTTAAGTCAAAAGCCTCATAGACAGAAAGAGGAAATGAACTACAATCCAACCTGTCTAATGCAGCTACTTCTATGGCCTCAGTGTCTGAAGTATCCGAGAATTTCAGAATGTTTGTAAGATACTTCTCCTCTTAGTATGCATTGCTGTTAATTTCCCATTTTATAGAGGACTGTTAAAGTATAACTCTCACACTTCAGTGTTTCTTCCTATCCTAATTTTAGATGTCTACAAGGGAGACACTGCAGGCTAAGCTAGTTATCCAAGCTTGTTTGCAAGGAGTGGAAAGCAGTCACTATTAGAAGGTGATTCCCCTGTCTAACATACGTGTTTAACCAGTTCCAAAATATTTCCCTGGAGATTACTTCATTGGCCCTGTCATGATTTTTTACACCTTCTCATTAATGCATCTTCCTGTTCAAGGACCTGATATTTGTTAAATGGGATGTGGGGATCCTCTGCTATAGCATTTGCTGCTTCTAGTATAAAAACAGATGGATACTGTGTCCAGGACGTAAGTATCTTTTGGGATGCCTGACATTCTAGATATATAAGATAATGGCGAGGATGATTACTAATGAACCCAAGGAAGTTCTAAGAAAGAAAGTGAAGACAAAGGGATGTTTGTTTATTCCCAACCGGGCTTCCACAGGGTCAAAGTATCACACCCATGAATCCCTCGTGTGTTCATATGTCTCTACGTTAGTGTAGAAAAAAGATAAGATGGTGCCAACATTTCCATTATGTTGCTTCATTTGCAAAGTTTTGAAAGTCAGCCATAAATAAAAGCACTCTGGAAGACACTTTGGCAGATGGCATCCTGACTCGTGAGTGAATCTGGTTGATTTTGCTTTCCATTTACATTTTTTGTCATTTTTTTCTTAAAAAGAAGACAAGAAAATGACTCCAGATAAACACAAGACCCAAAACATTATGACACAAAAGCATTACTATGGGCTACAAGACCACTTAGCAGGAGAGAAAAATAATGATGTGTAAATATCTGAAGATCATCCAAGAAGAAAGATCAGTCATTCAGGGAGGTCCAGGGTGGAGGGGGGCTAACGCAAGACATAGAGAATTAAGAGCAGTGGGTTGAGGATGAGCAAAGGAAAAATTAGCTTGAGGAAAACTTTCCTACGAGTGGACTAGTCTCCCAAGGCAGGAGATGGAAACCTGATTGTTTGAGTCACACAGCCCTGGACTGGCTCTGTTTCTGAAGAACTGTTGCGGTGAGCTATCCCACATGGGCAGGGAGAAGCCTGTGTACCTTGGACATTTCAATTCCCCACTTGGATGACTCACATCAAAGTGCAGGATGAATTTTAAGTTGGTGGGTTAACTGCCTGAGCGATGCTTGCCAGGACACGTGTCTCTCTGCTAAGAGAGGAAGACTTGATTGCTTAGATAGTGCTAAAGTTTCACCTGCTCCTCAAGCATACCAGAAAACATAAGTTGTTAAGCTACCTCTACCCACCAGCATGAAAGAAATACAGAAAACATTACCTTCCCTCCTTCTGACCCTGGCAGCTGATGAATGTTTATGGTGCAGAAGAAACTGTTTGAAGTCATAAAATACATAGGAATAGAGGAGAGGAAGATGATTCGGTGCCTGAGAAGACTGAGGGTGCAAATTTTAAGTCCTATACAGCATTGTAAGAACCCCAAGAACCATTTTCAAAAGCTCCTCCACTCAGCAGACCAAGTCCCACCTATAGTACTCCCTTTCTCTCTTCCTGCAGTTGCCTTATGTACTGTTCAGGAGAGGAATCTTCTCTGCTTACCCAACCCCGGTGAACCCTATCTTTTCATTGACTCTTAAGTTACTAGCTCACATAGCTGCTCTTGACTATTTAATCCAAGCCTGATTGTACTCCTGGCCTGTGACTTTTTCTAGGTGCAAGGCAGAGTCTCCTTTTCTCTGAAGGCTCTGCTATAATTCAGCCAGTATGAAAACTGATCCCAGTACAGGACCTTCACTTTCCCCCTCCCTTTTCATTAACAGCTTCTTGGAAGGCATCTTTCCAACTGCTTGCTTCCTCCTACTGGTGCTGGCAACTGATGGAAACAATTGCTTGTGTTTGCACTGGGTGGACATACTTATTAATTCCAGCACTTAACACAGAGAGGGCAAATTCTTCAGGCAATGAGGACAGATTCCTATTACACATCTCAGTTATACTTCCATACCAGAATGACGCTTTGAGGTCTGAATGGGATCAGCGTCCACTGGAACATGCCCCAGTATACTCCAGAGCTTAGGACCCTGGTATGGTACTAAGCACCTTATTAAGCTAGTGGGCATCTCCAGAGAAGCTGCTATAGGTATGGAAGACAGGTGAACCAGGGCATACGTCATGATGATGGCCATTGTTGTAGTGCAGGTTGGAAGGCTGGGGTCTCAAACACCCTACCCTTGAAGAGAAACCAAAGAGGTAATTTGGTTTATTCCACATGGAGGACTGAGTTCAAGGGTGACATGGGTCAGAGATGTTTATCCAGACCTTCTCTGAAAATCCGGCTCAAACTTGGCCTGTCTGTTTCCATGAGGAGAGCATCTGCACGCCTTTTTGCAAATCTCCCAGCAACAATGATATAAATAAAACTCGAGACTACAGGGCTGTCCTGACAACTTGTCCTGCCTTTCCTACAGGGGGGGCTTATTCCATGTAATACTACTTATATCTACATGGAAATGTCTTTCTTTTTTTTTTTTTTTTTTGGTGTGTGTCCTTTTTTTTCTTTTTTAATCTTGGCAAGGAAGCAGGAAAAGCTCTACCAAGCTAATGATTAATGCAAGGAATCACATCCTCACATATTGAACAAATAAATATAAGCTAATATAAATAGGAAAATACTCTTGGAATTTGTCAGTCAGTGGTCTTATTATCTTGAGCTCCAAAGCTAAAATTGCAGACTATGGTTTACAGATGCTTTTCTCCCTCCTCCTCCTTTTTTTTTCTTTCTTTTTTTTTTTTTTCCAAGGCAGCTCAAAAGGGCTTGTGGCTCCCTTGCTAGGAATTGCTCCTCTGACAGAAAATTCGCTCCCCTTTTCAAATGAGTTTGGCAAATGTTAGTGAAAAGGTTGCTAGTAAATATTCTTTGAAAACATTTATAGGTTCCTGAGGGTCTATGAAAACTGTTTGGGCTCCAGTTCACAGACCTTCTGCCCCACTGGGGACCTGGGAAATTCTCCACCATGTTTTTTGCCCCAACTACTCCTCCATTCCCAGGATGCTTGAGACACCATTTTCTCTTGAAAAGTCCCACACGTGAAAAAAGAAAGGAAAGAAAAAAACAGGGCAAAAAGAATGTAAAAGGAACCCATGTTTTTATCCCTTTTTTTCATCTGGTTATCTGTGTTTAGAGGAAATTACAGGCAGTCTTCCTAGACATTTAGGTGTTCAGCTGTCAGGGTCAGGGAGACGAGGGGTTTTGTCTGGGATCATTGATAAATTGGTGTAAGAAGACTTTTCTACATACTATACTTCGTTAGTTCTGGGTATTTTTTATTTGTAGCCCCCAAGTCAGACCCTTAAGTTGTCGGAGGTATCTTTTCCCTAGCTTTCAAATGACACCAGTTTTACCTAGGTGAGTTTGGGACTACTCTGAATCTTCTGTGAGACTTTAAGTCAGAACAGTCACGGGATAAGTGGGCATATTTGCCAGTACATAGCTATTCCCTGGGTCAGGCCTTCAGTTTTGGATCAGTGCTATAGAAGCAGAGGTTCCTGTGGCAGTCATCAACAATGAAAAAGACTGAATTTTCAATGCCTGCTCTATAGTCTTTCCTCTTTTCTTCTTGGGCATTAAGAAGGGAGAAGCTGGTGAACCTGTTCCTACTTTAGGGTTCATGAGGCTGAATTTACGTGCCAAAATCTGTGTTTTTCATTATCAGAAAATTTTCCTCTAGATAATATTCATTCTCCCAGAATTACTCATAAAAGAAAAAAAAAAAATCCCACAAACTACTGATTGTTCAGCAGAGAAATATTATCCAAGAGCTCCTCTACATTAGATGTTTTCATTTCGTTCCTCTCCCCGCTTTGCTGTTTTGACTCTGTGAGTTGCACTTTGGTAAGAAGGACCTTTGGTTGTAAGTCCCTTCAGGATCTCACATGAAATGAGCACGATAGGTCTCAGCTCCCTCCTTTCTGGGCCAATTGTCAGGGTCACAGAAAACTCCCAGTACAGTTGCCAATCTCCTGTTAGAGATCTCAGCTGGGAGGCCATGTGAACCCCTGGCCAAAGCTGGAAAAAAATTTGAGCCCGTTTCAAGGTTCGAAGGGGAAAGAAAACAAAAAATCCTTTGCTAATTCCCAACTTTTCTGCTGACTCAGCATCCAAACAACTGGAAATTTCTCCTTGACTGGAAGAGATGTGTCCAAACCTAAAGCCTGGACCTGGCCACACTTTCGTGTTGTGAGAAAGTTTGTAACCAGACCTCCACTCTACAGTTGGCCCCGAGCCAGTACTCACACATCAGAATGAAACCCCTTCTTTGATTGTTTAATGCAGCCCAGGAACTAGAGCAGAGCTGGACACAGCCATAGTTTTGGATGGGAATATTAGGGGCCAAAGAGTACACCCCACGCTGGGCAATAATGCCAACGGGCAGTGAACAACATTTCGGGGTCGTAATTATTCATGTTCAGGGAAAACCCAAGGGTCTGCTTCAGCCAGGGACTTACCTTTCTTTTCTTCATAGCTCAATCAGGGTCTCCAAGCAAGACCCAAGTCTTCCCAAATTCTCATGTGAATGTTGTGGACTCAGCAGAACTGTACTCAGACTTTGACCTCTGAGAGATTTCCATGTCAGTAGTTTTGCTAATTTGGTCCTTTTTCTACACTTTCCCCAGAGCCCTCTCCCGTAAGTACTCCATCTGGTCTAAGAGCCTGGGCTGCTGAAGTTGGCCACGTAATCAATTTACTATCCCCAAGCTTGGCTGACTTTGATAAAGAGGAATTAGGGGGTTAATTTGAGCCCTCATATTTCTGAGGGGAAGCTATACTTAGGAAACTTTCTGCATTGCGCTTCAGCACGGATTAGTTGTTCTGCTTCCCATAAAACCTTATGTCTGCCAGCTTGCCTAGGATTAGGACTAAAATGGAGTGTGTAGATCCCATTGCCACAAATAGAGCTTCTGCAATAGGGCTGCTTTGCTTGGGATACGAGCCAAAGTTATAAATATTGAGGGCCTGATTTTTCAGCCCATCACAGTTGCAGTATATATATATATGTGTATATATATATGTATATATGTATGTGTATATATATACACATGCATAGATACGTGCTTATGTGTGTGATACTTCACACCCATGGTCACCCTGAATGCACACAAGCAAATTTTTCATGCTGTCCTTGAAAACTTCATATGCCAGGACAGAGCCATGCTACTATTAGCAATGTTTTGGAACACAAATTAAATTAGAATTTTTGTCCTCAGTGAGACAGACTTGATGTTTTTGACTCTCAAAGGACACTTCTCTCTGTGCTGTGGCTTTGTGTGACATTTACAAGGAAAGATCACCTGGAGACCTGCTTGAAGAGGGAGACTTTTCCATTTTACGATACCTCCAGCACTGTGTAACTGCTGTCTGCTTTCCCCGAGGGGAGGGTCTTCCCTGGGAATACAGAAGGAAAATGTCAGAGACAGAACTAGTCAGCTTGTTACTCGAAGCCTGTTGTCTCTTCCTCTGGCTTGTTTGTAGACCTTGATTAAATCTTGAAAGGGGCACAGCTGTTCCTGGTACTAACTGCCAACCTCCTCTTCAAATGAGCAACGTTAATTCTCTGTGTTGGTTATGTTACTGCTCATGAAAGATGGTGAATGGGCTGCTTGCCAATGGAGGTCCACAGACATGAAGGCTGGTGGTGCAAACGCTCTGCAGCATGTCTTGAAGAAGCCGGTCTGCGAGGGAGAAGAGCCATCAGGGCCTTGAGGTGCTGCTGGTCATGGGTCGACTATGATCTGGGTAACATAGCTGGAAAATGGTTCTGAAGGACTCAGCATAGAAGGCAGCAGAAGGAGGACCAGTGGACAGAAGTTCAAAACCTCCATTTCTGATACTATCCGAGCCTGGTGACCACTCTGAATGGCTGTAGGGGCTGCACAGACAGGCGGGTGCTGCTGAGAAGCAGAATTACTCCACATCTCTCTGAATTCCCACTGTTCCAAACAGGACCAGGATGAAAAAGTATCTCCAGTCTCCTGCTCCTGCAGCCTTGGAAGGAAGGAGGTGGAGACAATGCCTGTGAAAAAACACCCAAAGAAGAAACCTCAACAGCTGTTGTAATCACAGGCGGAGGCAGAGAATCCTCTCCCTTCCCAGCCCAACCTCATCTTCTCTTGCAGACGGTAGTCCAAAAGCCCTGCTATTGCAAAATCCCAGGCATAGGTGGAAGGGCACGAAGACAGATTGTTTTTCCTTTATAAATCCACAGTGGCAACACCTAAAAACCCCAGCCCAAGCTCAAAAGGCCCCTATGGAGGGTATCACGTAGATAGGTCGGAGCAAAATCAACTATGCCCGACACTAAAGGTTTTTGAATTTGAAAGGCTATTCCATGCATCTGTATTAAATCTGCCCACTTCTTGCTGTGTGGGTCATCCTCATGCCAAGTTTTCCTTGTAAATCAGGAGCAAAAAAATATACTCCAGGCTTGGTGCCATGCAGTGAAAACACATGTCTTGTCTGTACATAATTGTACAGAAACTGGAGACTTTTATTTTCCGTGAGAACAGGCCCCTGACAATCAAATCCTGTCTTTCTGAGACACTTATCTGGCATCTCGTCACATAGTTTTTGAGGATTTCATATGTCTGACTTCACCTTCCCCAAACTCCTGCAAGGTTGGAAGGTGCTGATGGTTTTTTGCACTGATGAATTCTTCCCAATATACATACTTTTTTAATTAATTTCCTCCAAAAATGGTTATTAATGTCAACTAACATCACTCATGTTGAATTTCTTAGGTAAAAAAATTCAATTGGTCTGATATCTCAAAAATTATTCCTGTTTTTGTTTTGAAACATTACACAGATGAATCTATATTTAACTTCTTTTAAATAAAGATAATACTTTTCTCTTCTCCCCACCTTTTTCCAAACCATGAAAATCAAACAAAAAGGCTTATTTTGGACTGGATAGAGTATTTATATTTGACCTCCCAATAAAACAAACTGCTTTTTGTTGTTGATGCTTTACTGGAAATATTTCAGATGAATCCCAGTCTACATATTTTTAATGTAGATTTTTAAGCTTGGCTTATAAATCAAAATATTTTTTCATCCTGTTATCACCTATTGTATCAACGAAGTTTGTGGCATAGGTGATTTAAATTCCTTACCTAGAGGTCACACAGGGCATCAGTGACAGAGAGCTGCATGGAGATCTCCCAGTCCTAGGGTACTGCAGGAAAGTGCACGAACCCGGACTCACCCTTCTCTTCAAAGCCTCTCCAATTATCTCCTCACTCTGCAAACCAAGTGAAATTCTTTTCAGAACTCACCCAGTGAACCGGACTGTAAGAACTGGTGCCAAGGACTTTTCATGTTTTGAGATATTCTTTTTTTTTCTGGGAAATTATCTTTCACAGAGTTAGGACACGCTTTTCCTCACTCCCCCCTTCCCCACATACTTTCTGTTTCTGCTTTTTTTCACTGTAAATCTGGAAGATTTCTGATTTGAAAAGCATATTTTCTCTTCTGTTAGGAACGGGTAGAGGTCTGGCAAGCTTGGCCTTGCCATCTGCCCCGTCAGTGAAAGCTCTTGCACTTCCAACTTAACCCCACGGAGATGACCTTCTGCCACCCTCTCCTTCCTTTAGCATGAGATCTGGGGGCTGTTACTGCACATGAAGCAGACAGGCCTGGCTCCAGCTCTGTTAGGACCAGATCCACAGAGATGAAACCCATAGAAGTTGGGAGCTTAAGTGCTCTCCGTGTGCCTAAATACCTTGCTGTGGCTAGACCCAACGCAGCTGCTGACGACAGGAGACCCTGCCTCCACTTCGTAGCTGCTCCATACGGTGTCCTGAGCAACCCCCTACTGAATTTTCCCACCCTGCAGAAGGAAATTAAATTCTTTGTCAGAGCTGGAAAATCCCCAGAAAGGCCTTAAACCACGTTCTTCAGAACGCAGTCGAGACTTTGCAGTGTGCTCCGTTCATGCCCGCGCGTGTACACGCACACAGCAGCTTGCCGCTCAGTCCTCCCCGGGTACAGCCGTGAGAGTTCATTTTACAGTAACTCTCATACCGTGGTTAAAAGATGGCTCTCACAGCCCCTCTGAGCCTTCAGATCCTCCTTCTGGGCTAATGCCAGCACCCTTCAAAAGCAGCAAGAGATACGCATTTCCTTGGACAAAACTCTGTGTCATCTTCCACCCTGTTTACTTACTGCAGCTCTGGGTTGGACACACCAAGTAAGCTGGGAGGGCCAGGCAGATGACCCACCTCCTCTCCCAGATGGTTAAGGGAAGATTTGCGAGCTTTGGCCAGAAAGCAACTGTTCCCAAGTGGTCTCCCCTCTTGACATGATGGGCCACCTCCACCAGGCACCCCAGGGGTCTGGATGACAGAGGGGCTTGAGAAAATTCATGGATGACCATGGTTCCTCGGGAGTGTGGAGCTGGGTCACAAGTTGACCTGGTGCCGGTTCCCTCAGGCGGGCTCCCTGGCTTGCTTCCTGCTCTCCGGAAGGGCTGAAGGCTGCCCTGCAGCTCTGTCAAATACTGCGTATAACCATGGCATGGGGCTGGCTTGCAAGCCCTCCTGCGTCCCTCCCCATCCCTCTCCTGGTGGGACCGCATGGAGGCTGTGCCGTTGGAGAGGGCTGGGAGGTCACAAGTGGGGATTGCACCGTGCCAGCGCTCGTAGTCCCTCCTCAGTGCCCCAAGCAGATGCAAGCACAAGGTGGGTGCCAACCGCAGTCGGTGCTGTTTGCCTGCTCAAGCTGTGAGCACCCAGCTGGTGAGAGGGAGATGTCTGAGGAGCACTAAATCACCTGGCAGGGCTAAGAAACAGGTGGGATCCATCTGGCCCTTCAAGCCACGTAACAGTGCTTTGAAGTTTTCTGCACAAATTCAGGAATCAGGACCCTGTGCACCACTGGTTCTGACTGTCAAAAATATTTCAGATCCTCTGACAGGTTCAATAAGAAGCTCAGGCTCCACAAAATACCATTGCTTGTAAATTCTGGCCTTCTCTAATTTGGTACAGCCTTTCCCTGCACGCACCACTTCACAGACCTCTGGTTTTGCTCTGGTTATGTGCCCTGAAAAAAGGATTTGGGGAGGCAGTTGTGTAAATGGGACTGATCTAAGGAGGCGCAGTGGAGCGGGGAGAGGGACGGTGTTTCAGCAGACACATGGGGCGAAGGTTCCCCCGGCGAAAGGCAGGCTGGGAAGCACTGCCGTATGCATCCTCGAGATGGATGAAAGTGCTTTCCCAGCTGTGTTCACCTGGATGTTGCCTAAAGATCCAGTTGAGGCGAGAGCCAAAGTTTAATGAGAAGAGCACACAGGCTGCCAGCTGGGTCAGGAACCGTTCCCATGGTCACACGGAGTTTACAGGACAAAGCAAGAGACACACATTTGCTGCAAATGTTTGAGAATAGGAAACAAGTTGAACCAGGAAGTGGGGGGAGAAAGAAATGGCAGCCAGGAAAGAGGTTTGCCTTTGGGTTGAGGTGCCACAACCTTCAAGAGAAAGGTGGTGAACTGGGGCTTGTGTTGATGTGAACAGCTAGGACCACACTCCCCTCTCCAGCCTGGAGCAGGGGAAAAAAGTCATGTGATGGTGCCTATGAGGCTAATGTTGGAGGTACTTAGACTTCAAAACTTTCTGTGGGGGCAGGTAGAAGCACTTGACACCCTGCCCAAGCCTGAAGGAAGGCTCTTCCATAACTCACCAAGCGCTGGCAAAAAATGCCCCTGTTCCTGTGATGAGGATACAGGAGCTCAGAGCAGAGGGTAGTGCATTGCCCAAAGGCATGCAGTGACTAGACCTCCAATGAGAATTGCCCATTTTTCTGAATCCCCTGCTGCCAAAAAGCCACATTTTAACGGGGAGGTTGTGCTCTCCAGCCCTGCGCCTGCTCCTTCCTAATTCACATCACTGAAGATGCTTGTACTGATCTGTCCCGGTTTGTCCTCTTCCCTCTGGAGACCTGTTCACCTGTGGCTGCAGAAAAATTCTAGTCCTGTCCTCCATGGGGATTTCTCCTGTGTCCACAGTAAAGTTTCAAGGATTCACTTGCCCTCTGGCCCAAAGGTTTGGACACCTGCCTGCAGTACTAGGAGGCGCTGGCTGGGATTTCCCCAGCAGCCCGCAGGAGTCAGGTGCCCAGACTGCCCGCAAAGGAGGAGTGCCTCAATTCCTCAGGCTCCCTTCAAATCCTCCTGGAAGAAGCCAAAGGCTGCCCAGACCAGGTGTCCTGCTGGCTCCAGAACCCCCAAATCCAACCCCCTGTTGCCTGAGGGGATGCAGAAGCCGTTGCTGCAAGCCAGCTGAAAACTGCTGATGTCCCCAGCCTGTCTGCAGATGTGCCTTCCTCTCACTCCCGGACCTTTCCAGACTGGTTGAGTTTGTCAGGTTTTGGTGTGGTTTACACAGATTCTTTGGGAAAGTTTCTCACACCAACTTGCCCCTAAGTTCCCATACAAAAAAAAAAAAAAAAAAAAAAAACCACCCCCCCCCCACAAAAAAAAAAAAAAAAAAAAAAGGAACAGACAAGTTAGGCAAACTGCAAGTTGAGAAGGATCTTGTCTTTTCTCTCCCTTTTTGTTTTTTGGCCTGTTGAGCCTCTAGCAAAGTTGGTATCACTTGCCCCCTGGCTGGACTCAGATAACAGCAATATAACTCCTGATTCCCAGCCTCAGCAATACCATTTTTGCTTTTGTTAAGCCTGGAATCCAAATTTAATTAGCACAAAAATTAAAATGAAAATAAACCTTGAGACAACTGAACTCTGGGTCACAAAAGCAGAGAGATGATCGACAGCTGAGGAGGAAAGGGAGGTAAATGATGCGATTAGTTTCCTTCTGATTCATCCATTCACCTACGGGGGGTTGATTTGTGAAAAATCAAATATGATATCAGTATGGATGCTGAGGCCAAAGCAAAATATAAACTTGCACACACAAAGAAGAGAGATCCTATCTGTACTGATGAATTCCCTGGGAGAGAGCTTGGGAGCCTTAGCCAAGCCTTACAAAGCAGTGAGCTCCTGACATGCATCCAAGAGGCATGAGTATATTGACTTGCCCAGTGCTATGTTTGCATGCTGGAGCTCTTCTGTGAGATATGAGCTGCCACCCCAGAGCCTTGAGGAAACCTCAAGTGACTCAAGCTGTCCTTGAAGATGAATATATCTGTAGAATAATTGCTCCACTTTGACACATGAAACAGCATTTTGTCAAGGCATGTGACAGAGGAAGAATTGGGGTGCTAAGAAAGGAGGGAAGAAAATTGCTTTTAATAGATCCCATGAGCCAGGGTCCCACTGGCTAGCACACTTGCAGTCACATGGCTTCTCTCCCAGTCAGGGACTCTGTGTAACCAGTGTTCCAGTCACAGGTCTGACCCACAGACTAAAGGAACAGAACAGAACAGACCATTGCGTCAAATGGACTGGTGATTTTTTTGCCATGAGCACTGTCCACTGGCTTACACGTTTCCCTGCTGTCACAGCTGCATGAAGTATGGGGCTGCATGGGACACCCTTCTGCGTGCACAGAATCTCTCCTGCTCAGTGTGTCTTCCATGAATGGGGTACTCCACAAGAAAGAAAGCAACTGA
Source organism: Burhinus oedicnemus (assembly GCA_008921705.1). NCBI lineage: Eukaryota > Metazoa > Chordata > Aves > Charadriiformes > Burhinidae > Burhinus > Burhinus oedicnemus. The sequence goes on along the minus strand of VFFE01006074.1, from coordinate 328,632 downwards.
ACACACAGATTCTGCAGCAAATCTGTGATCTCAGATCCTTGCTCCTGAAGACTCTTCTGTTGCTGGACATTTAAAAAAAAAAAAAAAGAAAAAGATTCCAGGATTGCTATGAAGCCACCTCCTAAAGGTTGTCAAGTTTTTCCATGGGGAACCCTGCTACTCAGTCAGTCTCCAAAAGGGAGGAGGGCTGGGATTTCCAATCCAGTGAAGTCTTCTGGTTTTAGCCACAGGAAGAAACAAAGCAATTAGCAGCAGAGCAACTTTCCCTTGATGCACTTCCAGGGACCTGTGTCTGTTATACTATTTGAGCACGAGCCCCTTGGAGGAGAAAAGGTGTCCGGGCTGTGGGCACATGTTCCCTATTTTGAACCACACAACAGTAGAGCTGCTTGTGTAAAAGTTCCCCAACTTGTTTCCAATTTGATTGGCCCAACTTTGCAAAGACCTCATTACTTAAGTAGTTAAATAATCCAGCTCATTGTGGCTGAAATGGGTAAGGGAGCATGCAATGGGAGAAGCTGTTGGCAGGAGAGGTGCGACCAGTACAAGTGGAAGTGATTTCTCCCATCAGCACAGCTGTTGGCAGAGGGCACATCTGTCTGCACCATTAATCTCTACTGAGATTGTCAGTGGGGTGCTGTGGGGAGGAAGAAGTTCATTCCTATGAAAGCCAGCAGATTATCTAGTGTGGCTTCCGGCACCATATAAGTCATAGATTTTAGCCTGAAATGCTCTCAGAGAGCATATTTACCTCTCTTTCTGAAGGAGAGAACAGAAAAGAATTTGGGGACTTATGGTTGAAATGGGGACAAGCTTTCATGACAGTCTTGGCTTCACAGAGTCTCAGATTTTGGCCCCGGAGGGCCATCTGCCCTCCAGGAACTGGATTTAAAGTAGATTTCAGCACACATCAAGCAGCCCTCCCCCTGCCTCCAACCCTCCTGGTGACGACTGCAGGAGAGATGATGCTGTTTGTGCCACGGCACGTAGCATTGACGTGACTGTCCCAGTCCAGCTTGCCAGCTCAGAAGGAGAGCTGAGTTTGTGGTGAGGATGGGCACCTGCTGACTCTGCACGAGTGCTGGAGCCCAGCCCCAGGGGATCGGCCAATGCCCGCCTCTGCAGTTGCTCTTCTGAAAATGAAACGAAGCTGTTGGAGCTATCAGCCTAGGTCCTTTCACGAGCAATAAATTCACAGTGAAAGCAGCAGAGACAAAGCCCTTCTAAATCTGCTTTGCTTCTCAACCTAAAAAAAAAAAAAAAAAAA